>VMDO01008058.1:7185-33169 GCA_007922755.1 Pedetes capensis | reverse complement strand
AGGGTCTCACTAAGTGACACAGACTTCCTCTGGTCTCGAACTTGCGATCCTCCTACCTCCACCTCCCAAGCCACTGGGATTACAGGCGTGCACCATACAATGCGTTTTTGACTTGATATTTTCAATTTACCATGAGTTTAGTGGTATATAATCCTGTCACAAGTCAAGAAGCATCTGTACATTGGGATAAATAAAATATATTCTTACAATGAATTGTACTTTTTGCTCTTTCCTTTCCTTTTCTTTCCTTTTTTCCCTTTCCTTTATCCTCTCCTTCACTTTCCTCTCCTCTTCCTTTTCTTCTCTTCTCTCCTTCCCTCTCCTTTCCTCTCTTTTTTCTTGTTGAGACCAGATCTTGCTATGCTGCCAGGCTGATTCTGGACTCAAATGAATTTCGCACTCAGCCTCCTGAGTAGCTATGACTACAGGTGTACGGCACCCTGCCTAGTTTTTCTTACTTTTTAAAATGTGACTTCTGGAAAATTTTAAAATGTGTATATGACTTGCCTTTGTGGCTAGTGTTTCTACTGGACAGTGCTGGCCTGGATGGTTTACTCATTTGTTTATTACCTCATTCATGAGACCTGTCCTGGCCCCCAGTAGGTGCCAATAGTGGCTAAACCCTGAGAACACAGCCATTAACAAGGCAGACTTGGCTCCCGTTTTCTAGTAGCTCCCTGTTCTAGAAAGTTGGGTGGGAACAGACCTTAAGAAATAGTCCTTTAAGTAGTTAATTAATTTCCATCATTGTCAAATATGAAAAGGGAGAAGAGGGATTACATTATTAACCCACGGAGGGCACTCAGTAACTGATCATTCGATAAATATTTGTTGAATGAATGAATGAATCTGGGGGATTAGAGGAGGCATTCCTGAGAAAATAACTTTCAGATGGAATTCTGAAGAATCAGAAGAGAGCCAGAGGAAATGTCAGTGGCTTCTACTGTGACCACAGGTCCCCTTATGGGTGGCTTTGGCTGCTCTCACCTTTCTAACAGGTCTTGGGCACACAGCCATGCCTGCAAGTTTTGTGGGTTGGGCAGAGGCATTGGGAGCTGTGTTCCTTGGTGTGCAGAGGAGTGGTCCTTGGGCACTGGGGGTGTGTCTGGAGATGGGAGGAGGGGGGACCTCTTCCCACCTGTCTTCCAGCATCACGCAGTGCCCAGCATCCCCCAGGGCCTCAAGCCTCAGTTTCTCCCAGGCAAAGGTTCTGTGCTGCTTCCTCTCCCCTTCCCCTTCACCCCACAACACTTGCCGCTGCAGCATTTCCCTGTACAGCACAATCCATTTGATAGATTTTTATTTTGTCATTTCTGCCCAGTGTAAATGAGACCTCCAGCAGGGAGAATGACTTTTAAGTCTTTTGTGGCCCTAGAGTACAAAATATTCCCAATTTCTTCTCCTGAGCAGTTTCAATTTCGGTGGCAAGTTACAAGAGAGTGCTTATTCTTGTCAATAACAGTGCAGCGACTGGGAGGGGAGGTGAAGGAGGCTGCCCAGCTGGGTAGCCAGAGTTTGCTGCCTGTAACTAGCCCAAAGTAGGAGGGAGCTGGGAGCAGGAACCATGCTTGGGGACAGAGGGCAGCTTTGGGCAGCCTAGGAGGAAGATCCGGCACCTGCCCTGGGGTCCCTAGGCAGATCCTGGGACATGATGCTGGATGGGTCTCCTTTGTTCTTTGCAGATTTAATCTCAGGTTGCCAAGTTACCCTATAAGCCAGAAAGCATAAAACCACCATAACCCAGTAGGGAGATGGCGATGGTGGTAGTGGTAGAGGGCAGTGGGTGGTGGTGATGATTTTGTAGTGTTCTGAGACTGTGAATCTCACTTGGCTCTTATATTGGGCTTAAGTGCAAAGCAGTCTATCACAGGATGGGCAACTATCTTGGCAGGGAAATTAGGCACCATTCACTGAGCATACTGGGTACCTCACAAATAGTTGTTAATGATTAAGAATTTGCTGTAAGGAATATCATTTTTTGCTATCATTATTTATTTATTTTTAGAATAGGGTTGGGGTAGGCGGTTGGGGTAGGACCTGCACGATGGGTAAGCCTGGGTCACAGGTCAGCTGAAGGTGACATGGAAAGGAGATGTCCCATTCATCCTTTCATTCATTTATTCTTTTAAATTCTTTTTCTTTTGAAAGACCCCCCAGTTGGAACAATGAGTTGGTTATATTGAACTAGGGAGTGATAAATAGCTTTGAAAAGAATGCTGCTGTGTGTGTCTGAGGTTCTCACTGAGGCGAATGACCAGGGACGGACTAGGGGCCAGGGGTGCCTGTGAACGTCTGACCTATGTCTGTGGTTTAACCCAGTTAACCACTAACTGGGTGGTTAAACCAATAGTTTAACCACTATTTGCTCCCCTCTTTATCAAGCAGAAATTAGGCGTCAAAGAAGTATTAGCATAGAGTGAGGTGGTCTTATAAATAAGCTGTTGTTGTTGTTGTTAGGGGCTATCTAGTCAAGTCCGACTTAGCGACCCTTACAGAGTTTTCAATGGCTGACAATTTCAGGATTGCCTTGGGAGTGGATTGCTACATCCTTCTCCCATTTTTGTGGTGCTGGGAATTGAACCTGGGACCTCAGATACTGCAGAGCAGCACTCCACCAACCGAGCTAAATCCCAGCACCATTATAAACAAGTGCAAATGTTAAATTATTTCCCTAGTTTATTCTCTTCCCTTGGAATACCGTGCTTGTAAAATGTATGAAATAAATGTTCTTCCATGCTTTTCCAGAAATAGGGTAGGTAGATTGAAACCAGAAATTCTGGGTAGATTCTTTGATGCTGCCTAAGAAATCCATTATGAACATTTCATCACATTAGTTGTCCTCAACCAGCGGTGTTTTTGCCTCCCAGAAGACATTTGGCAATACGGAGACATTTTTGGTTATTACACCTAGGGAAGGATGCTACTGGTATCTAATGAGGAGAGCCCAGGAATGCTGCTAAACACCCCCCAAGTGCCCAGAAACCTCCCCCAAACAAACAAACAAAAAATCACTGGGTTCAAAATGGCAATCATGCTGAGGTTGTTGTTGTTGTTGTTAGGTGCCGTTGAGTTGGTATCCAACTCATAGCGACCCTCATAGGGTTTTCAATGGCTGAGTGATTCTGGATTGCCTTGGGAGTGGATTGCCACATCCTTCTCCCACTTTTGCGGTGCTGGGAGTTGAACTCGGGACATCAGAGACTGCAGCGCGGTGCTCTACCCACTGAGCTAAATCCCAGCCCCATGCTGAGGTTAGATAAATGCATATCCAGTGCTGGCACTGGGGTGTGAATCTCAGGTGCCTCTGTCCAGCCAAAGCCTGGCTCTCACCTGCTGCAACAGCTCGCTTAGCTTGGTGACAGATGGTTAGATCAGGGCACACTGTGATCAGATGACAACAAGAGCGGTATACAGACTCCACTTCCTTTAGGCCCCTACTCTGTGCAGAGGCCAGAGCTGGGTCCCTTACAGATCTTGTCCCATTGAATTTTCACAGCAGTCCTGGATGGTGGAGAGATGGCAAGGGCGCCTAGGACAAATAAAGTCACTTGGCCAGTGCCACACACCTGGTAAGCACAGGAGTCTCAGTTTGTACCAGGTCCCCGCTCCAAAGTCTGGATCACCTGTGCCCAAGATAATCAAGGGAAACGGCAGCGGCTCAGAGCCTGATTCTTTCACTTGGCTTTTCAACAGATTGTGTCTAAGAGTTGTTCTCTCCAGTGCTTTTCTCGGGCACTCTGCCTGGGAGGAAGGGCTCCTCTGTTTACCTTCTAACCCATCCTCACACAGGGGGAGCTTGGCCAGCACCCTTGCAGAGGTATCTGCGTCTTAGTTCACACGAGAGCAGAGAACCCGTCTGAGCCCCTGAAATCGCAGGCTAGCTGAGGAAAGGGGCCGGCAGCTCCTCTGCTTGCTCTGGAAATCCCCGGATGCACCTCATCGGCTGGAGCCATGCAGCTCTCTCCACCTCGGCTGTGAGGAGGTGGGAGGTCAGGAACCCTCTGGCCTATGCCTGGTGTCTGGGAAGACACCTGCCACTCATCTGGCCCCTCTGGGTAGCTATGGAGAGGTGTGATGGCGTGCTGGCTAGCCAGGCCAGATACAGTCCTGTGTTGCTTAATGATGGGGACACATCCTAAGAAATGTGCTGTTAGGTGATTTCATTCTTGTGTGAACATCACAGAGCATGAGTACACCAACCTAAACGGTATCACCTCCTGGGCACCTAGGCTATCTATACGGTGTATGTACATGGTGTAGCCTATTTCTCCAAGGACCATGATGAACAAGCAACATGAGATGAATCAAGCACAAGAGAAACATTCACCGATGGGGAAGATTTGCATTTGCAGCAGAACCTGATGAGCCTGGACGGGCTGTTTCTACCCTGGTCATCTGTACGGGTGGCTTGGGGGCAGACTCAACCAGTAGACAAGGCCTCTGCGCTTAGTAATATACTGTAAGGGGCACGGTGACTAGAAGAAGCTTGAATGGGATTTTTTTTTTTCTGGCTTGCTCTTTGCTTAAAAGTCTCTTGGTCCAAGTAGGAATTTGGATTTCATGAGGAACAGCAAAAGAATAAAATCCATTCTTCAAAGTCCAGCTGGGAGCAGGCCTCAGGAAGAATTGTGAAGTTTGCTTCGAGTTCCACTAGGCCTTTGCATCTCCCTGTCTCCTTTATTTTTCCATCTATTTCCCCCAGCCCTACATCCACCTTTCCCGTTTACAAAACTTCCCTGTGTAGTGAAAGTAAAAATGATGGTTAAGACAGGGTGTTACCTATATGCCTAGATAATTTTTCCTTTTGAGGACAAGTGGCCTTAAGCTAAAGACAGAATTGTAATTGCACAGTAGAAAGAAGAGTACACTACAATAACAATAGTTATTGCCGTTAGGTACCATGAGTCAGGTCCGACTCATAGTGACCCCATGTACAACAGAATGAAACACTCCCTGACACTGTGCTGTGCCCAGCCCTGTGCAAGTGTTTCTCTGGTACTCATAGGGTTTTTGATGGTTGTTTTGGGAGTGGACTGCCAGGTTCTTTCCCCAGCCTACAGAACCCTGTATTTCCAGGTGTCTCCCATCCAAGGACTAACCAGTCCTGACGCTGCTTAGATTTGATGGGATCGGATGCTAGGATGGTACAGCTGTAGACAATAAAAATAATTAGCATTTATTCAACACCTTCTGTGTACCTGGAAACTATGTCTAACGTTGTTGCTTCCTTACCCAGCAGTCATCCCACTCCACCCCCCTCTTCCCAGCCCCAATGTTCCGGTTGGCTCCATGCCCTTTTGTGGTCTGGGATGGCAACTGTGGCCCAGTATGAGGGGCGCTTGTTGCTTTGGTCTAATCCAATCATACGCCTGGGTTCCTGTTGCCAGGGTCTGGTTTAGGTATGGGTAATGGATGCAAACCTATCCAAGATCCAGGAGGGCCTTCTGAGAAAGGCTTTCCTCCTTGGTACGGGCAATCTCTGAGAGGAAAGGCTGCCCTCCTGCCCTCCGGCTCTCCTGCCAGTTGCTGCATGAGATAGTGCTGCTTAGACCATCTTCCACCATCCTGCACTCATCAAGGGAGACTCATGGAAGGTGGCAAAATAGAATGAGGATTCCTTGATAGCATTAACAAGACCTGCTCAGCCATGCATGGTGGCTCGTACCTGTAATCCCAGCACTTGGGATCCAAGGCAGAAGGATTGTGAGTTTGAGGCCAGCCTGGGCTATAGCACAAGAACATGCCTTAAAAAATAAATAAAGAAATAAACAAATAGACAAGCAAAAACGAAACAAAACCTGCTCAACAACCTTGGAACTTCTTGTTTGATAACAAATTCCTTCTGATATATTTTAGTGATAACTTTAGATGGGTCTTGTGTTCTTTAAAGCCAATGCATCCTAATGAATGCTGTTTTAAGTGCTTGATGGAGATCATCTCACTTGATCCTAACAACTTTATATTGAGAAAATGGGATCACAAAGAACTTAAATAACTTTTCCTAAATCACACAGCAGCATGTGGGGCCTCAAACCCAGATGCCTGACTTCAAAGTGCCCAGCTCCCAACCACTCATGGAGAAAAATCTGCCTCTTAACTCTACCTTTGTAGCATTAAGTAAGTCCCTTAGCCTTGCTGGACCTCAATTCTTCCTATCTGTGAAGAAAGACACTGTACTGGATGGCCTCAAATGTCTTTTCCAGTCTAAAATTCTAGGAATAAAATTCTAACTGTAAAATTGTCCCCTGTAGGGGACCAAGTTCAGGCACCAGTGTGCAAGAACAGAGGTATGTATTTAGTCAGTTCTTTGGACAAAGATAAGACAATCCACCTCTGGATGACATAAGTAGGAAAAAAAAGTACTTGATGGAACAGAGTGGATCACAGTCAAAGTCATGCCCTCGGAATGGCCTAGTAAGGAAGTCATTGCCAGTCTTGTGGCTGCCTGCTGCATTCTGCTACCATCTTACTGGGTACTGGAGGTCCTTGCTGGTGGCCTTAGTTTGGATTCTAGACTATCCTTAATTCTTCACTAGCTCTAAGAAAAGATGTTTGGTGGAAACATTTAGGTCATATGGACTTAAGTTTTAGGGCCTGGTTACCAGATCGAGTGTCTTAGGTTGGTTTCTCCTAGAAGCCACCCTGACTCAAAGGAGGCACTCCCAGGAAACATGGGTAAGGGATCAGGGAAGCCAAACAGGGAAGGGAATGAAACAGCGAAGGGTTTGTGATTGAACAAGTGACATGTGAGCAACTAGAGCTTAAGCCTGCTAGAGAATTCTGGAAGACAATGTAGGCTATGCACCTCAGAGTTACCCCACCGAGGGCAAAGGAGCTAGGCTGACAGCCACTGGCTGAAGGCTATTGCGTGAGGAGGCAAAGTGACATCCCCAGCACTCCCTGTCTGTCCTGTGTCTCCAATGAACACAGTGGGCTATGTGGGCCAGGGAAAGTCCTTGGGCACTGGGTCACAGGCTGGCACTCAGAGGCAGACATTGCACAAGCACCTGACCTTCACTCTTCTCCCCAGCATTCAGAGAATGTAGGAAGGAAGTTCAGAAGCTAGGCAGCCCCAAGTGGCCAACAGCCATCACATGCTTTGGGAAGTCACTTCAAGTAGGTTGTTGTTGTTAGGTGCCGTCAAGTTGAAGCTGACTCATAGCGACCCTCATAGGGTTTTCAATGGCTGACTGTTCCGAGATTGCCTTGGGAGTGGGTTGCCACGTCCTTCTCCCATTTTGTGGGGCTGGGAATCGAACTTGGGACCTCAGAGACTGCAGAGCAGTGCTCTACCAACTGAGCTAAATCCCAGCCAGCTCAGTGGGTAGAGCATGAGACTCTTAATCTCAGGGTTGTGGGTCTTCAAGTAGGAGGCCACACTATTTCAGGGGTCCTATAGGTACCCCTAGGAGCTGAAGTCTAGCCTTTATTAGCAAGGCAGCCTTCAGGCTCACAAGGTTTGGTGGCCTCTATGTCATTTCATCTCTTATGGGACCTTAAGCTTCCTGAGGGCAGAAAGTATCTTCAAGATTTTTTTCCCTTCCTCTTTCCCATGTGTTCTTTATAATGCCAGGCACACAGTTACTATACTTCTGAAAATTAAATTCAGTGTTTTTATAAATATCATAATTACTAGTATACATAAGTTGGTGGAAAACTAGAATCATAAATACTTGGAAAGACTGTGTAAGTCATGTAGAGCACCATCTTTTCTACCTTGAAAGCCCTTCTACCACATCCTTGTTGTGACTCATGGTCACAGCTATTGTCCAAGGGCTTCTAGGGGACAATGTGGCATCATGGTGAGGAAGGGTGCCTGTAGTTAGCCTGCCTGCTTTTGAATCCTGGCTGAGAGATTTATTTTATGTGTAGTCGTAGGCAAGTAATGTTCCTAGCCGAAGGTTTCTTATCTAAAAAATGAGGATAATGATAATATTTTCTCATGGAGAGGTTGTTCCCCCCCCCACCTCCCATACTAGGTGGCTGAACCCAGGGCCTCGAGCACACTTTGCATGTGCTCTCCCAATGAGCCACACCCCTAGCCCATTTTTAACTTTTTGTCTTGAGACAGGGTCTCACTAAGTTATGCAGGCTGCCTCTGGCCTCAAACCTGCAAATCTCCTGCCTCCCCCTCCCGAGTTGCTAGGATTATAGGCATGAGTCACCAAAGATTAAATAAAAAATAAATATAAACATATAAAAATAAGTATGTGTACAAATAACAGGCATCTTAATATATGTATCCTTGTATCTCTGTAGATAAGGATGTTAGTACAGAATAGCAAATGCTCTGTTGGGGTGGCTTTTACTTAGTATTCCAGAAACTTAGTTCATCTTCCTTAATGTGGGCTTCTTCATTTGGGAATAGCTGCTATTGACGGTGAGCACTTCAACATATTGAGCCCAGGTCTTTTGTCATCTAATTTCCATGCAAAGGTTCAATAGTAAAACAAAATTTAAATTCCACTCTCCCAAAGGAATAATTTTTAAACATGTGTTGATCTTGTTCTGCCTCCTACACTTCAGAGGATTTCTCTTCCTTTGCCTGATTTGCCTCCAAATAAGAGAAGTGAGTTATCACCTCTATGTCAGTGTTCCCCAAAGTGTCTTCTGAAAATGCTATTCTCAAGGGGACAGAAGTCCTGTGATAAATTATTCCCCAACCTAATTTGAGCATGAAATTATTTTCTCATGTGACATCTATTATTAATATCCCTGCAATTCCCTGGTGCTGATTTTGGTTTGTTTGCCTTCTTTTCAACAAGGCTTCTGGTGTTGACCTCAACTGCTACAGAGATTGGAAAAAAGTGGTTTCTTTGTTTTCACAAACATACAATAAACAACTTTTTTTTTTAACTTAAAAACTCTCCCCTACCTCCTCCTTTGCCTTTTTCAGGACATTTGTCATCCTCTGCACAACTGGAAAGACAAGGGCAGGGGCTGGAGGACCTGTTCTTTCTGGCCCCTCCCATCTCCCCGCCCCCAAACTACTTCCACCCCAGCTGCGCTGCCCCTGTAGCCAGAGATGAAGAGAATCCACAGGTGCAATCTTTGCTACCCTTGCCACCCATTGCCCTGGGAGAATGGTTTTCCCACTGTTGTGAGCATGAAAAATTAGAATCCCCCAAAGAGAGTATATTTTCACCAGAACTTTCTTGTCTTCAACCTCTTTCTGATGCTCCTAAAAACCAGCATTGAAGATCTGCTCTATTCAAATGAGCAACTAGGCATTTACCCCAAACTGGAGGCTGAGAAAAAAAATGTCATTTCTATCATTTGAATGACGATGGCTCCTCCCCATTGTCTCTGCCTCTTTAAGGTCTGCCAGTACTCCTCTTACTGGCAAGCCATGTCATCAGGTTTGAGGGACACTGCCCTGTGGAGCACAGAGACATAGGGTCTTTGCTCTGGAAGGAAACCTGGAATCATCAAGCTCACACTTTCCATTTTACAGGTAAAGTAGCTGCAGCTCAAAGAGGTTAAGTGTATAGACCCAAGTCACAAAGCAGAGATTGCTTCTTCTCATTGCTCTAATGGTATTAGGTAGGTTAGCTGAGTTATTAACAGGCAAAAGGGAGAAGGAAGGGGATGGAGAACAACTCATGCTTCAGCCATGATGGGTGAAAAAGACTTTCTGAATGGCAAATTTCATAGTACCTGTCAGAATTTAAATTGCCGTACTCTTTGACCTAGCAATCCAATTCTAAGAATTTATCTTAAAAATGTGGTTATACTTTGTAGTATATAAAGATGTTTGTGTAGGGATTTTTTTGTTTGTGATGGTAAAAACATAAACACAATAGAAAAATGTCTATCAAAAATGGAATGGTTAATTATAATATATCAATACTGTTGAATATTATCAACCACTAACAAGAATGAGGTAGGTATATACGTGCCAGTATATGACCCTGGAAAATAATTCAATATTTCATTCATAAAATAGGGATAATAAATATTTAATAAGTATCTGTTGAGTGATAGACTAATGAATATGCATGTATGTATATTTTTATTTTTGGAAAGACTGAATTTTAGAAAAGAAACTGTGAAACCCATTAGATAGAATGTAAACCAAATGCCTCCCCCAGCATTGGAGAAGACAGTGTTTGGTGGACTCCATGTCCTAATTGAGATAGATAGCTACGATAGCTACCTTTGAGGCATCTGCCCAAGGGCTCATCCTTTTGGAAACACTAGAAAATCCATTAACCCACCTCAAACAAAGACCCAAAATGTAGCCCTTCTCTATTGTCCTCATTCACTTCTCGGAGGTGTACTATCTTTCAGGAAACTCTGCCTATATTCTGTACTACAACTTCTGTGTTGGGTATAAATTCCTTTACATGCTGAATACAAAGACCTGAGTTTACTGCTGGCCTCCTGGACCCACGTTCCTGGTGACAATGGTAACTTTCTCTACTTTCCTTTCTGCCCTTTTGTGTTGGAGGGTTATGGGGAGGTGGAGGGGTGTTATGGTTTCATAAATCTGAGTTTTAACCCCCTCAACTTGTAGCCAAGAAGAGTATTGCTGCACTTAAGATCTCTTTCATTCATTTGATAAATATTTATTAAGTGCTTACTGGGTGTCAGGCACTGTGCCAGGGTGTTCCTCCATTGTGTCTATTAAACAAACCTGATTTATTTCCTTCTGTAGCAGGTAGAATGAGCTCTTATGTTAGTTGCTGTAAGTACAAAAAATACCATATTATATTTCTGGATTCCTAGTACTAAATATGCCTGTAGCCATACCACTGTGGCATCTGATCTTTTCAGATCTCGGCAGCTAAGCAGTGTCCAGCCTGGTTGGTACTTGGATGGGTGACCACCTGGGAACACCAGGTGTGGTGGGCTTGGGAGAAGGACCCGGCAAACCACTCCCAAAAAACAATCAGCCATTGAAAACCCTATGAATAGCAGAGAAGCCCTAACAATAGTGTTTCGCCTATTGTGCATAGGGTTGATATAAGTCAGACACTGGATCCTTGGCATTTTACAAGTACTAGACATATTGGCCCCAGTCACCAAAGAATCCCATTGCTACTTCCAGTTTGGTGTGTCTTGACCCAAACTAGTTCATGTTTGGGGTCTCTGGATTAAAGCTTTACAGAAGTAGCTAGCAGAGTTTTTGCCTGTCTGTTTCCTTGCAGAGAACAGGTGGCAGCCCTCTTCTGTGAAGTCTATGGCAGTACAAGTTGGTCTGAGGAAGGTGCACCTGTTCCACCTCCCACCTCTACTGCACAGGGGACTAGGCTAAGGTGATTGGAACTGTCCCCCTCAATCCTTCCAGACTCCCAGGGGGTGGGAGGGGGAAGGGAATGGCATGTGCATGATCAGGTCTGTAGAAGGCCAACACCTCTGGGGCAGGTCTTACTTTGAAGTATTAAAACTCAAGTTCAATGAATATTTACCAAGCACATTCTATATGCCAGTAACAGCTCTAGGAACTTGGATAATCAGTGAATAGAACAGGTAAATATCTCTGTTCTTGCTGGGCCAGGTGGCACGCACCTGTAATCCTAAGCACTTGGGAGGCAGAGTCAAGAGGACAGTGAGTTTGAGGTAAGTCTGGATTACATAGTGAAACCTTGTCTCAAAAAACCAAACCAAATCAAATCAAATCTCTGTCTGGAACTGGTTAGAACCTTACTGTGGATTCATTGATATCTCATTCTAGAGAAAGAATGAAGCACAGTACAGGACCCACCCATGAGTTTGCTTGCTGGAATGGAGCAGGGAAGGGACATGAGAACTTCCAAAGAAATTCACTCGATCCACTCTCCACTTATTCTGGGTCCTGAATTTTGTTGTGTCCATGTCTTTCCTTATAATCAACAACTCCCATCTCCTGACCTTTTCCCACATCTGTGGGCACCAGGAGGCTGTGACAGGCCCAACCTCACCTCCATAATCCCCCTATAGAGAAGGTGGAGCTCCTTGGAGATTGGGACCAATGTTTCCAACTAATTTCTGCCATCAAGATGGTGAAAGAAGTGTAGAAGATGCTCCTAGAACATTCTAGAACTCAAGACAGTAAAGACCAGCATTTCCATGTCTTATCAAGTTGGAAGATTATAGAAGCTATTCCATCAGAGATAAGGTTTTCAAAGTGTGGTCTTTTGGGGCCAGTGGCCTTAGCATCAACCAGTATATTATTTATATATTTTTGCTTAAATTACCCCAAAATGTAGTGGCTTAAAACAACAAACATTTCTTATCTCTTAGTTTCTGTGGGTTAGAAATCTGGATATGGCTTAGCTGGAATCCTCAGTCTCAAGATCTCTCAAGAGGTTGGAGTCCAGCTATCAGCAGGGACTGTGGTTTTATCTGAAGGCTTGATTTGGTTTGGGGGAAATCAGCTTCCAAGTTACCTCATGTGGTTATTTTTGGGCCTCAGTCTCTCACCACATTACCCCCTTCATAAGGCTGTTTCGTAACATGGTAGCTGACCTGTAGGGAAGGGATGAGGAGGGGAGGAGATAGAGATGGGGGGGGGGAACTCTTCAGGTGCCTCATAGAACCTAAATCTAGATTTGACATCCACCATTTCTGCCACATACTGTGTGTTAGAAGCAGATCAATAAGTGTAGTCCATATTGAGTGGATGGTATTCCACAGGTTGTGAATACCATGGGGTGGGCATGATTGCCTGCCAGCTTAGGGGCTGCCTACCACACTTGAGAACTTCTTAGAAATACAAATTGTCAGGCTCCATTCCAGATCCACTGAATCAGAAACTCTAGGAATGGGGCCTGTGAAGAAGTGTTTTAATAAGGCTTCCAGGGGATTCTGATGCATGCTAATGTTTGATAGTCATTGTCTTAGGATTAGGGGTGGTGAGCTTCATTTTAGGCATTGTGGGCCCAACTATCTCTATCTCAATTCTGCGATGTAGTGGCAAAGTATATTAGACAATTTGTAAATGAATAGATATGGCTGTGTTCCAATAAAACTTTATTTACAAAAAATGGACAAGGAGTGGGATATGGCCTCCAGGCTATAGTTTGTCCACCTGTGCCCTAAGGTAGCAAGGAAGTTCTGTGTGATCAGAATTAGATAGAATTGCCTCCATGTTTCTTTCTTTCTTTTTTTTTTTTTTTTTAAATCAGGAAAAGTTGTTTTCTTTCTTTTCTTTCAGGCTAGGCTGAGGTAATACTACTCCTCAGCTCTTGAGTGACTACCATGACTTAGAAGAAAGAGTTTACATATGTTTTGAGTTTTTGACTCTATTTTTTGTGGCTCTCAATAAATCACAAGCTCTTCAAGATAGGATGAGAACATAGGTTTGGAATCAACAGATGTGAGTTTAAAAGCTGGCTCTACAAGTGTAATGAACATTGTGAGTTAGCTTCTCTCTGCCTCAGTTTCCTCATCTGCATACGACAGATAATAAAAGCATGCACTCTACATTGTTATCGTAAGGAGCCCTAATTACCTACACTTGTGGAACAAATCACCCCAAACATAATGCCTGAAATCAGCAAAAGCTGGGTAGGTCTTCTGCTGCAATAGTGTCATCTGGTGCTGCAATCATTTGTAGGCAGCATTGGGCTGCATCCAAGATGGCCTCCTCTGTCACTCATGTGGCTGCCAGTAGGGGCTGTCTGTCAGATGGAAGTTCATCTGGGGCTGTCACCGAGTGCCTTGGTCCTCGTCTGTCTGGCCTCTCCATATGGCTTGGTGTTTCCCAGCATAGCATGGTGGCTGGCTTCCAAGGGGGAACATTCCAAGTGCATACAAGCCTCTGGAACTGCTCAGCAGCAAGTTGCAGAATTACCTCAGATTCTAGCACAGCAGTGGGAAAAAAAAAAAACTTTGTTTTTGCAGCCATCTTTAAGCCACTCTGTTGTGTTGTTGTTAGGTACCACTGAGTCATGTCCGACTCATAGGGTTGTCAATGGCTGATTGTTTTTTGGGATTGCTTCGGGAATGGATTGCCACATCCTTCTCCTGTTTTTCGCAGTGCTAGGGATCAAACCCAGGTCCTCAGAGAGTACACAGCAGCACTCTACCAACTGAGCTAAACCCCAGCCCCAAGCCACTTTAGGAGTAAATGAAATTAATCTTAACAAATGCTTGTCATGGTGACTGGGCTGTGACAGACAGTAAGTATTGTGTACTTGCATAGGAAGCAGAAACTCTCTTGCCAGCTTTGTGTGCCACACCAGAGAGTTCATTGTTTATCAGTGAACATATGTTTCTTCAGGGCCTGTGGATGTGCGGGGAAAGTTCCAAGAAGGCTTCCTCTTCTGTCTATGCTCTTCAGCCACTTGTTCAGTTTCTTACATTGGTTTTGCACAACTCTTCAGTTTCCCAAGAGCTCTGCAGGCCTCATTCCTTCCAGTGAGCTCAGGGAGAGAAGAAGTGGTGGTGGTTGGGGGGGGGGGGGGAGGCTAGAGTGATGCCCTGAGGGATCTGATTGGCTCTAGGATCTTATCCCTCTCAGCTGCTGAGGCACTGATTCTAGGCTGTAGACCAGGACCCAGTCCGTGTGTAGACAGAGTCAAAGAAAGAAAAATACATTCTCATACTAACTCTTCTTACCAGAGATCCCTGTGAACTCTTTCCTTTTGTTGGGGGCCACTGGGGAAGGTGTACAGAACAGTGCTGATTATTCACTTCCCACTAGGATACACCTTTCAGGGGATAAGAAGCCCTCAAATTTCTGAACATAGGAAAATGAGGGTTTTGTTTGGTAAGTTGATTTCAACTAAAGGTTTATCAGAAGCTACAATATAGTAACAGTTGCAGAGAAAGAGGTAGGGCCTGTAACATGAATTAAGTGGCCTGGTGTGGCGTGAGACCCTAGTGGGAACCAGGGGAGAACAGAGTGTGAAGGCTTCCACTAAAGGGGGCATTAAGTGAAGTGTATCTTCACCTGGGATAATACAGACACCTGTTGATAGGTCTTCTGGTCTTTAAAGAAAAGCCCGAAGGAGTCTAGACTAATTGAAATTTCCTGTTTACAAAATGTTGGCAACTAGTTTAAAAAGATAAGAGCATTATGTTTTCTCATTAAGCACACAGCCACTTGTTCAGTTTGCCCTGGCTGGTGACCCACAAGAAGACCTGTGGACAGGAGATTGCAGCTGTTCCTGAGCAGCATGTCTTCTTATGTCAGCTGAGGGCCCTGTCACCATGCAAGACGAGAGAGTGGTGATTCTAGAATGTTTTGGGGCAAAATAGTTCCAAAAAAATAATACAAACCTTTATTCTTATTTAATAACTAAAAGGATGTGGTCACTTTCCTTGAGTGCTGATCATTAAGGCACCAGGGAGTAATGACACTGAGTTTGATAAGGTTCATGAGAAGCAGCAAACAGAAGTCCCTGTCTTCTCTACTGGCTGGCTGAGGGCTCTTAGTGTTCTGCTTGAGTTTCCTTTAGGAATGAACCAGAGATCCTGAGGAAATCCTGTTTTTGAGCTGAGAACCAAACTTAGAGTATGGGGGCTTGCATCCAAGTAGAACTTTAGGAGAGATGTGAGCTTCTCTAACAAGAAAAGCAGGAGAGATCTGGGTAAGACACAGTAGTATCAAAATGTTTGTTGTTGTTGTTAGGTGCCATCGAGTTGTGTCTGACTTATAGGCACCCTTAATGGATGATTATTTCAGGATTATTGAGAAGGTTAAAAAGGCACTGAAGCCATGGAAAGAAACTCAAAGACTTGTTTTTTTTTTTTTTTTTTTAATTTAGTTTCTAAAAGGAAAAATCTGCAGCTTTCTTCTGATATCCTCTGCAAGCAACCCTGCTGAGAAGGGGCAGGCCAGGGAGGTACCCCCGGGATTCTTTCTCATCCTGTGAGTTCTTCTTGGGACCAGCAAACAAAGACCTCCCGATTTACTGGGTCACAAAATGATTTACCAGCTGTGTTTTTCCCCAGGAGGTAAACAGACAATAAAATAAATGAAATTCCTATTCTTTATTACTTGACCCCCATAAATCATCCCTTGCCCTGGGTGAGCATTTATCTTTCAAGTACTCCAAAATATTTAAAATCTACTTATTTTGAATGAAATAGAGGAAACCAGCAAAGAAGCCAGTGATGATGTGTTTTTGTGGAAGGAAATTTCTGCAAGCAATAGCTGTTGAATTTCAGAAAATGGGAGACATGTTTGTGTGTATGTGTGTGAGTGTGCATGTGTGTTTGTGTGGGGGGGAGTGAGAGAGAGAGAATGTATGTTGGGGGAAAGAAGATTCTTAAAGGCCTCTGTTTCTTCTATTCTGTTCCCAGTTTTTTCGTAGGATTAGATTCACATTTGGAATTTTACGTCCTCACAGGGCATTGGTAGATAAGATCATATTGGATATTAGTTGCCATATTTGGTTACATGTAAAGGCTAAGTTGAGCTAAAAGCTTACTAAGCCCAAATAGTGGGTTTTTGTGTGATGCTAGGGAACAGGGGGGTGCTGTCCTGTCACCATGACAACAAACATTTGCATTAAGAGCAGGCTCCTCAGGCCACATTACAGTCACACGGACTGGAGGGACCCTTTGAAGCCCTTGTAATCTTTTGCTCAGCATGATTGTTAACATCTTCTGAACATAATCATTAACCATGTTTTGTAACAGATAATTACCCACTGTAGTTAGCATTTTCTATCCCTGAGTGCTCTGTGAAATTCGGGGAGTGCAAGACCTGCTCTGGCATTCCTTTACCTAAGCAAGTAAAATAAAGCAATTTGGCCTCTCCTTGAAATCTGGGGAAGTTTCCATTTCATACAAAAAGATTGTGTTGATCCCATCATCCTGCGTGTCTGTCATTCTGTGCTCCAGGCTGTCCATCACCCTGTCTTTGCATACCTACAGGAGGCAGGTTCGCCAAGGCTGAGAGCGCCTTCTCTGGCTTATAGCCCCTCTTTTCCCTGTGCTCTGTGCACCTATTGACCTGCTAGGACTAGTCTGTGCTTTGGATTTATTGTATTCACCTGCCAGGACACGTAGAGGTTTTTTTGGTTTCTTTTTGTAGAAGTTTTCGCAGTGTATTTCTCTTTGTCACCTGACACCATTCCCTAAGACTCCCAAGGTTTGTGCTTTGACCCAGGGAATTGATGTTTCTGTCTTGGCACTAGTTTGCCCAGGAAAACCTCTCTTGCCTTCTCTTCCAAGATCTCTAACCTCATTTTATCTTTGGGGGTGTGCTTTATACTTCAGGGGAGCTAGATGAAATGGATGTTAAAAGGAATGCATGAAAGGAAAGAGGAATGAAAACAGGAGAATCCAAACCCAAAGCTACGACAGAAATTGATCTAACCTCTTTCCAAGGATGACTGAAGTATTGCACTGTCTTTTCCCATTATTGTACAAATAGGATGCAGAATCCTAATGATAAAGAGTGCTTGTTTTCAAAGTTACCTGGCTGGAGGACCTGGGATCTACAAGTGAAGCACCTGACTGTGCTCACCTGGGCTGTCCCTTGCAGGGTGGGGGTGAGAACATGAGGACAGAGAGTGTGAATTACGTATCTATTTCTTGCCCTTCTAGCTTTCTCTGGTGGTAAAATTTGGCCTAAATGAGTTTCCAGAGCTAAATTGGTGCCATATTTTCTGAACTCCACATTGAGAAACATGCCAGAGCCATCATCTTTGTGTTGGTGATGGCATCAGTGTTTCCAAATCATGCAAGTGAAGGAAGTAGTTGAAGCTCCACGCTGAAGGGGAAAGGCTCAGAAGAGGCCATGAAAAGTGAGCCGGCTGGACGAGGGGTGTGGAGGTGCCTAAGGAGGGGCTGTTCCATGTTGAATACATACATATAGATATATTATGATATATACATATGTGTATATTGAGAATATGTATATATATGTATGTTTAATATATGCAACAGTAGATTTAAACATAAAAAAGATCATGTGCCTAACACAGTGTTGGGGAGTGTTTTGTTCTGTTGTACATAGGGTCACTATGAGTCAAAACTGACTTAATGCCACCTAACAATAACAACAATGAGCACATACACATATATACATGTACACATTGTGTGTGTGTGTTTTATACATATGTATATATATATATATATATATATATATATATATATATATATATATGGCTGGGATATAGCTCAGTGGGTAGAGCGCTGCGCTGCAGTCTCTGAGGTCCCGAGTTCAATTCCCAGCACCGCAAAAGTGGGAGAAGGGCCTGGCAATCCACTCCCAAGACAATCCCGAAACAGTCAGCCATTGGAAACCCCATAAGGGTCGCTATGAGTCAGATACCGACTCGATGGCACCTAACAACAACAACAACTATATATATATATATATATATATATATATATATAATTATGAGCCACTTTGGTCCTTTAAACAGCAGCTGGCTGTGCTACCTCTGTCTTCTCAGTTTGCCTCTGCCTCCAGCTGCCTGTTTTCTACAGCATTATAGATTTCTCCACCCTCCCCCTACAAATCACAGAAAATGGGGCCACTCCCCTATTTGCACTGCATTCCAGGCAAAGGTGCTATCATAATGAGGTCCCTTGTGACACAGAAACCAATAAACTTCGACAATGAATACCCAAGTGTGAAGCAAATTATGCATTTCTCTTTCTCAATTGAGCATTGTTTTATTTAATATGCTCATACCTTACTAATGGTAGGTATAAAATTGTCACGTGTATGGGAAAAACACACTGGGCTCTGAGAGGTTGTGCATGTGCATATGAGTGTGGTAAACTCCTTTAACACCACCATGAGTGAAGGTCCTTTTAGGATGAGGGGCTGAGATTGGTGTATAGAGAACTCATCTGGCCATATTTCTGAAGACATAAGGCAGAGCGAACTTTTGACGGAGAGAATATGATTACCCCAAATGAGAGGTAGCCAAGATACTGAAGTTAAGACTGCTTGTTCTTACACACAGTGGGTATTTCAGGAACACCCCTTGTCATAACCAATTGGACACAATTTTCAGGGTTGAATGACAATGTGCTGGGGCAGGCAGACAGCAGCTGGCTGTTGGGCCGATCCATTGTTCTGCTTTAATTTTTTTTTTTTGGTCAGGGCCCTGGTGGGGATGAGCTCATTTTAGAGTCTGCCTGCCACATGTTAATTCAGGAATATTCCAAAGCAATATGGTGTTTGTTATGTGGTGTGGGTTCTGGGCCAAATGATTGGATCCAATCAGTGTAGATAAGTTTTATTCATTCGCAAAACTAATAAATAATCACTATGACTTGAACTGGTGATGTACCTTATTCATCACTGTGCAGTGGCTCTGGGATGAACTGGTCTTTGATTGCCTCAACCAAACAATAGTTCTATTGTACATAACAATCAGTATGTAGGGGTCCTCAGGGTATTGTCACATCTCTGTACTGATACCCATCAGATAAGCTGATTCAATCTGCATTAATCAGGGGGCCCAGTGCAAGTGTTGTCAGTGTCCTTGAATATTGTCAGGAGGATCAATTACCATACTTTGGCTTGGAAAAAAAAATGCATTTCTATCATCAATGGAAGCCATTGCCTAGTGACAATGTCCTACCATATGGGTATTTTTTTCTAATTAGCACTAAAGAACTTATTCGGGCCGGGATTTATCTCAGTTGGTAGAGCGCTGTGCTGCAGTCTCTGAAGCCCCGAGTTCAATTCCCAGCACCGCAAAAATGGGAGAAGGATGTGGCAACCCACTCCCAAGTCAAACCCGAAACAGTCAGCCATTGAAAACCCTATGAGGGTCGCTATGAGTTGGATACCGACTCGAGGGCACCTAACAACAACAACAAAGAACTTGTTCAGACCATGACATACATATGCTATTCAGGAACAAGTAGCAAAGGAGACTGAATCTTTTTTATTCCTTGTACAGAATTACATGTAGATTCTTTTCAATGGCTTACAAGACTCAAACTTACTGACTTCTGTCTTCTGCTTGATCATTCTCTGTCTGCACCTCCCACTTCCTGCACAATACTCCCCTGATGCTGGCCTTCTCACCTGCCCTAGGACCTTGTGCTTGATGGGCTCTGTCTTTAGTGCTGTGCTCCCCAGATATTTCCATGACTGGCTCTTTCTTATCACTCACATCTCAACCTAACTGTCACCTATCCATGGAGACCTTCCCTGACATCACCAGCCAGTAAGGCCCCATTTCCTCATTCCATATTACATCATCTTAGTTTATTTCCTTCATCATACTTACTGTCATCTGAAAGTCTTTTATTTGAGAGGGGGCTGGGGACTGAACCCAGGGTCTCACTGTGGTAGGCAAGAGCTCTACCACTGAGCGATGACCCCAACCCTTCTTTAAGCCTCTTGTTGAAGGAGTTATTTGTAATGTAGATCCACTGAATCCACCCTGTATCCCCAGATGCTGGCACCGATTCTGGTACACAGGGGTGCTTAAGAAACTTTGTTGATTGAATTTCTCTGGCTTCTGTATCTG
The DNA here is from genome assembly GCA_007922755.1 of Pedetes capensis. Taxonomy (NCBI): domain Eukaryota; kingdom Metazoa; phylum Chordata; class Mammalia; order Rodentia; family Pedetidae; genus Pedetes; species Pedetes capensis. The sequence goes on along the minus strand of VMDO01008058.1, from coordinate 12,788 downwards.
TTTTGGGACAAGTCAGCAGATACAAAGTCCAAAGGGAAGAACAAATCACCAAAGGGCTTGGAGGCTTCTAGCCTGAACTCTGCCTATAACTTATGGAGTGACCTTGAGTAAGTCACTAATCCTTGTTGGGTAATTGACCACTTCAGGGCTTCTCAGCTCTGGGATAATGATTCCAAATGCTTGTTTTCAGTTGAGAGTGGAACACATTGGGTAATGGATATTTTTAGTTTTAATCATTAAAATTTTAACCTTGAAGGAGTGGGAATGAGCTAGTGGAGTTTGTCCCAGGACAAAACAGTGAGGAACTACCTATGAAGGTACAGTATACAGGTCATTGAGTAGCTTCCACGTTACTTAGCACATTATTGTTGTTGTTAGGTGCTGACCAGTTGGGTCTGACTCAGAGTGACCCTATGTATAAGAGAACAAAACACTACTGGACACTGTGCCATGCCTAACATTATTGTCAGTGCTTCTCTTCTATTCATGGGGTTTTTGATGGCTGATTGTTTTGGGAGTGGGCTTCCAAGTCCTTCTCCCAAGCCTACAGCACCTGGTATTCCTAGGTAGTCTTCCATCCAAGAACTAACCAGGCCCCACCCTGCTTAGCTTCTGAGATCAGATGGGATTAAATATTTATAGGACAGTAAAATTAGGTTATTAATAAATGAACAAATTAATGCTCACATAGAATAGTTTCTATCTAGATCTCAGAGATCTAGCTCATCCCACAGAGCTCAGATGAAGCTGCAGGGAGAAGCCCAGTATGAGAAGTAGGTATAATGTCCCTGTGCTCCTCCCAACGGGGGACAGGGGCCTACTCTTTTATTCTGCACTGGTGAAGCCTTCACTGTCCTACTTACCCAACATCTTCAGCTTTAAGAGACCTACAAATCACGTTCGTGAGATGGGGTGGCCACATTTTCCCCAGCTTTAAAATGCACTGTGCCTTAATATGTTTTATACAGGACCCAAGCCATTTGAATGGCAGCAGAACACAAGTGGCAAAGTGCTGTGTGAAGGGGAAGAATAGGTCCCAAGGGCAGGGACTCCATGCTGTCTTTTGAGAAAAATAAGAAGTGGGGCTGTTAATTATAAACAAGAACTGGGAAATCAACCCTCCATAAATAAATTCTCCAGTGAAAATAAGATGTGATTTTCAACAGAAGTTTTGGAGAAGTAGTTTTTTTTCAATTGATATAAGTTGTATTGGTGAAATTTTCTGTTATTATTGACTGTTTCTTTCATTGTAACACTCCAACCTGCTCCCCCTCCCATTCTATACACTGAGTAGAATGGCTTTTTTTTCTTTATGTAGGAAAAAACATGAAAAAAGATAAATTTTTGGAGGAGTTTTCTATTGAAGAAAAACTCTCCTGCCAGTCAAGAATTTTCCTGTGTTCTGCATGAAAAATATACTTATTTTATGTATAATCAGCTAATGTTCCCCAAGAAATAATTTTGCTGGAGGGAAAATGGTATTTTCATGGAGAACAATTTTGGTGTTTAAAAATTGATCATTTTATACACATTAGGTTTCTTGCTATTATAAGTACAAATACTTGTAGCAGATCATTGTCCCTGTCGGGATCAACTAGAAACCTGGATAAAATACAAAAGAAATGTTTGTTCAGAAGCATTTGAGAGACATCAAGACTGTTAGAACTTGAAGGACCAGATTCTGGAAAGGGAGAAGCCTTGTTTGTTTGTTTATTTGTTTATTTACATTAGTGTACAAAATAATGGGTTTCATTATGACGTTTGCATACATGTTTATCATGTACTTTGCTCATACTACCTGCTCCCAACTACCTTATTTTTTCCCTTCTTTCCCTGTTCTGACTTGTCCCCTTTCTCACCACAAATAGTTCCAGGAAGGTTCATTTATATAAGCCTGAATTATACATGCTACTTTCTCCTTGGGACATTTGACAAGTTTAGGTATGGGAAAAGATGTAGAGAATTTGAGCAGAAGTTTGACTTCTTATTTTTCTTTTTTGGTAGTACTGGGGGTGGAACCCAGGATCTTGTGCATGTTAGGCAACTGCTCTGTCATTGAACCACAGCCCAAGTCCCTTCTTTACTTTTTATTTTGAGACAGGGTCTCTTGCAGACTCTAGCCTTGAATTCATGAACCTTTTTTCTCAGCCTCCCATATCACTATGGTTATAGGCATGTGCCATGGCACCCAATGAGGGTTGACTCTGAAGAGTCAGAAAAGACTTGTGAGCTTTGAGTAATCCTGTGAAGCCAGACAGAAATTAGGGTCTGGATTTGCAGGACAATCGGAAGTAAGGATCCAGTACTCTAGAGAGAAATGAATCAAATGCTGGACTGGTTTTCGCTTCAAGGCACTTACTGATTAATATCTTTAGGGTATGATGCAAAAACAAAACAAAACAAAACAAAACAATCCAGAAACCTGATGAAATAGAATAGAATTATAGAAGTGGTAGGGAAACAAAAATTTAAGCTCAGTGCCCATCAAGGAGGAATCACAATGAATATCCTAGATTCTCAATTGGGACCCCTGGGAGAGTTAGAAACCAGGAGTCGGTGTAAGCCAAAAATACAGTGGGCCTGGTAAATACTGAAAAAAAAAAAAAAAATCCTGAGCATGAGCAAATGCTGACTGGGTTAAGGTGATGTGCTTCTATAGTGCTTGATAGAGAATAGGGTGACCTTCTTTGGTGTTCCCAGGCTGTCTCCCATCCAAGTACTTACCAGGCCTGACCCTGCTTAGCTTCCAAAATCTGACAGGATCAGACACCACAGAGGTATGGCTGCAGGCAGCTATACAATAGGTGAGTAGAAATATCCATACTGGAGTGTAGAGGACAGCAAGATAGAAAATACATAAAATGATATAAGAGATGTGGGATATGATGAATAAGTCTAACATTTGAATTTGAAATCCATAAAAGGAGAGAGCATGGGATAGAAGACTATTTGAAGATCTAATGGTCAAGAGTTTTCTAAACTATATTAAAAACATCAAGCCTTAGATGCAAAAATTCACTGTGAACCCAAAGCACATTATAGGCACATTATAATGTAGCTGAAAAAAAAAAAAAAAAAACCACAGACAAAAAAATCTTAAAGGAAAAACAAACAAAAAACTCAAATACATTATCTTTAAAGGAACACCATTGAGATAGACAACTGACTTCTCAACAGAAACAATGGAGTCCAGAAAAAATGGTATAACATTTATAATGTGCTAAAAGAAAACAATTACCAAGCTAGAATTTTACATTAAAAAAATCATTCGAAAGTTTAGGGCAGAAAAAGACATTCCAGACAAATGAAGAACCATATATCAATGTCAAAAGACAACAAAATTTAAGATAATGGGCAAAAAGTATGAACAGGTGACTCAATCTATAAAAAGAAAAAGACAGTAAAGTATCAAAATAAAAATTTTCTAAATTCCAAAGCATATTTTCATAATTTATTATATCTTTTGGAGAGATGAAATAATAATAAATGCTATGCCAGCTTTGAATAATGAAGATAGAGTCTTATCTTTTTATTTGCAGAATAAGTTTTTATCATATCTGCTTTATAGGCAGGAAAAAAGCAAAGAGGCTAAATCACTTGCCAAAATCCTTGAAGGTGGAGGTAGTTGTAGAATTCATATTTTAGACCATTTGTCCCTCTGACACTTCAACTATTATTTGGAAAAGACAGAATTTAATTCTGGTCTCTGTTTTCATGGGACTTGTATTCTAGTAATAAAAGACAGACAAGAAACAATTGATAAGCATTTTGAAGAAAAAGGGAGCAAGCAAGAGGACAAAATGGCATGAGATTACCTTTGTGGATAGGAGACTCTTCTCAGAGGAGGTGGTGTTTGAGCCAAAATGCAAATGAAGGGAGTGAGCCAATCATGTAAATATTTGGGAGAAGAACATTCTGGGCTCTAAGTCAAAAGACGAGTATGACTGGAGCAGAAAGAGTGAAAGGGAGAGTGAAGGTGGGTCAAATAGTCTTATAAGTCTTAAGTATGGTGAGGACTTCAAATTTCACTTTCAATGTTGAACATTCCTTGGAGGACTTTGAGCAGAGAAGTGACATGATTCAAACTGAGTTATGGAATAATTACTCTGCCTGCTATGTGGAGAATAAAGGAGGCTACGGATGAATTCTGGGACAGTATTTAAGAGGGTATAAACATTATTCTAGGTGGAAAATGATAGCGGCTTGGACTAGGATGGTACTGGTGAATTAGTGAGAAATGGTTGTATTTGGAATATATGTTTAAAATAAAGTAAGTAGGATGGAAATATAAATTCATACAGCCATTATAAAAACCTATATGGAAGTTCTTTAAAAAACCTAAAAGATATAATTACTATATGATCCAATACTTTCATTTCCAAGTACGTATCCAAAGGATTTGAAGTCAGTGTGTTGAAGAGATATTTGCATTCCATGTTCATTGCAGCATTATTCATAATTGTCAAGTTAGAGAATCAACCTAATGATGAATGAATGGAGAAAGAATGCGGCAAGGCCAGGTGTGGTGATGCATACCTGTAATGCTGGCACTCAAGAAGCAGAGGTAGGGGGACCACAAGTTCAAGGACAGCCTGGACTACATAGCAAGACTCTGTCTCAAAGAAAGGGCTGGAGATATATCTCAGCAGTAGAGCACCTGCCTAGTGTGTGCAAGGGCCTAGGTCTTATCCCCAGCACTGTGGGGAAAAAAAAGAAAAAAAGACAAACATACACAAAGAAATACTATATAGCCTTAAAAAAGAATGAAATCCTGTCATTTATGACAATGTGGATAAACCTGGAGGACATTTGCTAAGTGAAATAAGCCAGACACAGAAAGAGAAATACTATACTATCTCATTTACATGTGGACTCTAAAACAATTGAATTCATAGAGTCAGAGAGGAGAAGGGTGATGGTAATAGGAGATGTTGTTCAAAGGATATAAGAACTCACACAGGAGGAATACATTTTTTAGACCTATATTGTATGATATGGTGACTATAGTTAATAATGTGTATTTCAAAACTACTGAAAGAGTGAATTACAAATGTTCTCACTATGGTGGTATTTGAGGTGATGGAAATGTTAATAAGATTGATTTAATCATTTCATAATGTATCTCTTTGTTGTTGTTGTTGTTAGGTGCCGTCGAGTCGGTATCCGACTCCTAGCGACCCTCTGTACAACAGGGGAAACACTATTGTCAGTGCTTCTCTGCTGTGCATAGGGTTTTCAATGGCAGATTGATTTTTGGGAGGGGGTTGCCAGGTCCTTCTCCCAAGCCTACAGCTTCTGGTGTTCCCAAGCGGTCTCCCATCCAGGTACTAACCAGGCCTGGCCCTGCTTAGCTTCCGAGATCTGACGGGATCGGATGCCACAGGGCTACAGCTGCAGGCAATGTATCTCTTTAGAGTATTGAAAAGCAAAGATGTCACATTGAAGACGAAGGTGCGTCTGACTCATGCCATGGTATTTTCAGTGGCATCATATGGTTGTGAAAGTTGGACATTGAACAAGAGAGACAGAAAAAGAATTGATGCTTTTGAATTGTGGTGCTGGAGACGTCTATTGAATATACCATGGACTGCCAAAAGAACCAA
>VMDO01008057.1:0-86670 GCA_007922755.1 Pedetes capensis | reverse complement strand
GTCATTATAATATTTGTTTTTGTCTTCTCGAGCTGCCTTCTGAAATCTTCTGTTTAGTTCCTTAACTTCATCATGTCTTCCTTTTGCTTTAGCTGCTCGACATTCAAGGGCAAGGTCCAGTGTCTCTTTTGACATGTAATTTGGTCTTTTCTCTTTTCCTTGTCTTTTTAAGAACTTTTTGCTTCCTTCTTGAATGATACCTTTTATGTCATGCCACAACTCTTCTGGTCTCCTGTCATTTGTGTCTAATGCATTAAACCTATTTTTGAGGTGGTCTCTGAACTCAGGTGGGATATACTCAAGGTCATACCGTGGCTCTTGTATACTTGTTCTAATTTTCTTCAGCTTCATTTTGTACTTGCATATGAGAAGTTGATGGTCTGATCCACAGTCAGCACCTGGTCTTGTTTTGACATTTTGTATAGAGCTTTTCCATCGTCTCTTTGCACATATGTAGTGAGTTTGATTTCTGTATGTTCCGTCTGGTGAAGTCCATGTGTATAGTCTCCGTTTATGATGTTGAAAAAATGTATTTGCAATGAAAAGGTCATTGGTCCAACAAAATTCTATCATGCAATCTCCAGCTTCATTTCTATCACCAAGACCATGTTTTCCAACTACTAGGCCTTCTTCTTTGCAAAGGTTGGAAACAAAGCACATCCCTAAGAGTCCCCATTGTCTCAATAATACCAAAATTTCTCCAAAATCAAAGTTCAAAAACTCCTTGTAGACTCAAGGCAAACTCTTAGCTGTGAGTCCCTTTAAAAAAAAAAGTTATACATGCCCAAGATGCAACAGCACAGAGTAAACATTCACTTTCCAACAGGAAGGGATAAGGGCATAGAGAATAGAGAGGAGGAATGGACCAAGGCAAGACCAAAATCCAGCAGGGCAAATATCAAATACTGTACCTTCATGTCTGGCCTCCAGAGCATGTGGTAATGTGATATGAGCGCTGACAGATTCCCGCAACCTTGCCACCCACAGCCTCCATGGCCTCTCTCTCTTGGTCTGGCTATTCATAGTGACTACAGCTTTCTCTGATGGACATTATACCTTCCTGGCATCTCTAAATTTCTGGGCTTTCCATTGCATCTTCAATTGCACAGACTGCCTCTGACCTCAGGCTTCCGATCTTCCTTCCTGCCTCCACCCTGCAAGCTGCTGGGAGTGCAGGTGTGCACCACCACACCTGGCTACAAGTGTTTTTATATGTGTGGGAGTGTGTATGCATGAGGGTTTTTTCCTTTCTATTTTTCTTCCTTTCTTCTTTGACTCTCTTCCCTTTTCCTATTCTCCTTCTTTTTTTCTTAAGCTATATATGTGTCTTTGTTTTAATTATTTTACCCTCAAGTCTTAACCTTAATTTTAATTTTGACAGTTATTTCTATTAGCCTCTGTCTTCTACCTCATCTTTCCCCCTCTTCTGTCCCTAGATCTCCCCCTTTCTCACCCCACAGAAGAGAAACAAAACCTATCACCTCCCTAACCCCTAGACCCTTTGGAGTTGGGCTGGTGGACTAAAGAGAGAACCACACAGACCAAAACGCCGAGAATATACCCATCTTATAAGCTCAAATAAGCACCAGAGATTCAGCACCACACAATCTCAAAGGAATAACAGAGGTAGAAGTAAGAATTCAGGGCATCCCTGAAGGAGAAGAAAGATCCACTGGAGGCCTTCAAAATCTAGTAAATGATATCTTCAATAAAAACTTCCCAAAGATAGTACAGGAAATGGGTATATACACCACTGAGACATTCAGGACTCCTTTGAAGGCTGACTTAAGTAGGTCATCCTCGAGACACATCATTGCTCGCATGCTGTCATTAGAGACCAGGAAAGCTATCCTGCCAGCAGCAAGACAGAAACCCCTTAATACTTATAAAGCAAAACCTATTAAAATTACTGAAGACTTCTCCATATCAACATTGAAAGCTAGAAAGGAATAGACACAGGTGGCTCAAATCCAAAAAACAAACAAACAAACAAACAAACTCCAGCCAAGACTAATATATCCACCAAAATTATCTTTGATAATAGATGAGGAGTATAAGACATTTAATGACATTGAAGCTTTTAAATGATATGCCACCAAACCAGCACTGGAGAGGATTGTAAATCAATTACCACATCCAGGAGAGTTAAGACAACCCTACAAAGGAAATCAAAGAACTGGTTAGCTGAGATGAGTGCAACCCAAGAAAGGACCAAAGCAAACATAATTCATAAATCAGTAACAGGTAATGATTGGATATATAACAATAAATGCTACTCAATAATCACTATTAATGTAAATGGTCTTAACTCACCAATTAAGAGACAGAGGCTGGCTAATTGGATGAAAAAACTCAAACCATCAATATGTGGTATTCAAAAAACTCATCTAACTCACAAAGACTGGAATAAACTGAGAGTTAAGGGCAGGAAAAATGTATACCTAGAAGGGGGGGGAACAAAAGAAAGCAGGTGTTGCAATTCTAACTTCAGATAGATTAAATTTCATTCCAAAACTAATTAAAGAGACAAAGAAGGACATTACATTTTAAAACAAGGAACAATTGATCAAGAATCAATAATGCTCCTAAATATTTATGCCCCAAATATAGGGGCACCTAGCTTTATAAGACAAACCTTATGGAATGTAAAGAACTTTATAGGACCAGAATCAATAATAGTGGGATACCCCACTTTTATCAAGAGAAAGTTCATCAAAACGAAAAATCAACAGAGAAACGTCAAATCTAATCCCCACCATAAACCAGTTGGATCTCACAGATATATACAGAATATTTCATCCACACAATGAGGAATACACACTCTTCTCAGCTTGACATGGAACGTTTTCTCAAATAGATCATATGCTAGTCAATAAGAACTCCCTCAACAAATACAAAAAAACAGAAATTACCCCCTATTCCTTATCAGATAATAATGGGATAAAATTGGAGCTCAAGAGCAAGAATAATTCCAGAAACTTTACAAACTCATGGAGACCGAATAATACACTGCTGAATGACCAATGGATTGTTGATGAAATCAAATTGGAATTTTAAAAATTCCTGCAATCAAATGATGATGAAACACCTCACACCAAACATATGGAATACAGCAAAGGCAGTTTTAAGAGGGAAGAATATAGCATTAAATACCTTCATCAATAAAGGACAGAAGAGCCAAATAAATAACCTAATGACACATCTTAAGACACTAGAAATCCAACAGCAAATCAATCCTAAAAGGAACACCCAAAAGGAAATTACAAAAATAAAGGGAGAAATATCTCAATTAGAATCCAAAGAGATAATTAAAAAAATCAATAAGACTAAGAGCTGCATCTTTGAAAAGATTAATAAAATAGACACCCCTCTGGCTAATCTCATCAAAAAGAAAGAGGAAAAATCTAACATAGTATGGATTATGAAAGACAATGGGTCCATAACCACCAACTTCAATGAAATACAGAAAATTGTCAGGGATTACTATGAGAGACTGTATTCTCCAAAATATGAAAATGCAGAAGAAATGGACAAATTTATTAACACGTATGACCTACCAAAGCTAAATCCAGAAGACATAACTGACTTAAACAAGCCCATTACATATAAAGAAATAGAAAAGGTAATTAAAAATGTCCCAACAAAGAAGAGCCCAGGTCCTGATGGATTCACAGCAGAATTTTACCAAACTTTTAAGGAAGATATAATACCTGTCTTCCTCAAATTATTCCAAAGAATAGAAAAGGAGGGAACACTCCCAAATACATTCTATGAAGCTACCATCACCCTGATACCTAAACCAGGGAAAGATTCATCTAATATAGGGAATTATAGACCCATCTCCCTTATGAATCTAGATGCAAAAATATTTAATAAAATTCTGGCAAACAGAATCCAGCAGCATATGAAAAAGATTATTCGCCATGACCAAGTGGGATTTATACCACAGATGCAAGGCTGCTTTAACATACAGAAATCAATTTATGCAACCCAGCATATCAAGAAACTGGCAAAAAAAACCCACATGATCATCTCAATTGATGCTGAAAAGGCCTTCGACAAAGTGCAGCACCTTGTCATGATCAAAATGCTGGAGAAGATAGGTATAACAGGAAAATACCTTAATATCATGAAAGCCATGTATGACAAACCTGCAGCCAACATTATATTAAATGCAGAAAAACTGAAGCCATTTCCTCTTAGATGTGGAACAAGACAAGGATGTCCTCTCTCTCCTATTCTATTTAACATAGTAATTGAAGTCTTGGCCAGGGCAATCAGACAAGAGAAAGAAATCAAAGGGATACAAATTGGCAAGGAAGAAGTCAAATTATCCTTATTTGCAGATGACATGATCTTATACCTGAAAGACCCCAAAACCTCAACCAGAAAATTTGTGGATCTAATTAACTCCTTCAGCAAAGTCACAGGTTATGGAATCAACACACAAAAATCAATAGCTTTCATTTACACCAATTCCAAACAGAAAGAGAAGTAAATTTCAGGAAACTACCATTCATGATAGCCCACCAGAAAACTAAATACCTTGGAATCAATCTAACCAAAGACCCTTCAGATCTCTACAAGGAAAATTTCAAAACATTAAAGAAAGAAATAGCAGAGGACAATGCAAATTGGAAAGACCTTCCCTGCTCCTGGATCAGGAGAATTAATATAGTAAAAATGGCGAGCCTACCAAAAGCAATCTATGGATTTAATGTAATACCCATTAAAATTCCACTGACTGACTTTACAGAAATAGAAAAAATGATCCAAAAATTCATATACAACCACAAAAGACCACATATAGCCAAAACACTTTTAAGCTGCAAAACTAACGCAGGTGGAATCACAATCCCTGACTTCAAGATATACTACAGGGCAGTAGTTGCAAAAACAGCTTGGTACTGGCACAAAAATAGGCCTGAAGTCATCTGGAACAGAATAGAAGACCCAGAAACACCTCAACACACCTATGTTGTTGTTGTTGTTAGGTGCCATGGAGTCGGTATCCGATGCATAGTGACCCTCATAGGGTTTTCAATGTCTGACTGTTTCGGGATTGCCTTGGGAGTGGATTGCCAGGCACTTCTCCCATCTTTGCCTTGCTGGGAATTGAACTTGGGACCTCAGAGACTACAGTGTAGCACTCTGCCAACTGAGCTAAATCCCAGCCCCAACACACTTATAGCCACCTGATTTTCAACAAAGGAGCAAAGCAAGTAAACTGGAAAAAGGACAGCCTTTTCAACAAATGGTGCCAGGAAACATGGTCATCCACATGCAGAAAAATGAAAGCTGACCCCCATCTCTCAATATACATGAGTGTTAACTCAAAATGGGTAAAGGATCTCAACATAAAACCAGAAACTTTAAAACCTATAGGAATCAAGATAGATAATATACTCTATAATACAGGCATAGGAAATTATTTCCTCCATAGGACTCCAATTGCTCAAGAAATTGCAACAAGAATAGATAAATGGGATTACATGAAATTAAAAAGCTTCTGCACAGCAAAAGAAACAATTAACAGAGTCAAGGAAACCCCCATGGAATGGGAAAAAATCCTCACATCCTATACATCACACATAGGTCTAATTTACAAAGAACTCAATAAAAAAAAATCCCCAAAAAACAAATAACCCAATACACAAATGGGCAAAGGAACTGAGTAGACAGTTCTCAAATGAAGAGGTCCATAAAGCTATGAAACACATGAAAAATGCTCAATAACCCTAGCCATTAGGGAAATGCAAATTAAAACAACTCTGAGATTTCACATTATACCAGTAAGAATGGTCAAGATCAATAAAACAAATAACAACAAATGCTGGCAAGTTTGCAGGGAAAAGGCAACACTCTTACATTGTTGGTGGAGCTGTAAATTGGTGCAACCACTGTGGAAGTCAGTAAGGAGGTATCTTAAAAAACTGAAAATAGATCTACTGTATGACCCAGCTATAACACTACTGGGAATTTCCCCAAAGGGAGATGGGTCATCATACCACCGAGACACCTGCATCTCCATGTTCAATGCAGTACTTTTCACAATAGCAAGTATATGCAATCAACCAAAGTGCCCTTCAACAGAAGAATGATTTAAAAAATTATGGTACATATACACAATGGAATACTACTCAGCAATCAAGAAAAATGAAATATGGCCATTCGCAGCAAAATAGATGGAATTAGAGAAAATTATTTTATGTGAACAAACACAGGCTCAGAAAGAGAAACACCACTTGTTCTCATTCATATGTGGGAGCTGAATCAAAATTATAAGAAGGAAAAATCATATTCAAAGCTCAGATCAAAATAAAAGGAAAAAAAGCTAAGAGTGGTGTCAATATAAATGGTCTAGAAAATGCATGCAGTTGTTCTGACAAGATAAAAACAATGTTCACTGCAGGAAATGTTTCTATTTCAAACAGAACAGGAACCCAAGGACATATAGAAAAATAATACCAAGTAAATGATGGAGAAGACTTAAATGGGGAGGGTGGGATGGGGGAAGCATACAAGAGGGTAAGGGGGAACCTATATGAATAATGTACATCAAAATGCATATATGGAAATGTCACAATGAAAAGCATGTCAGAATGAATCACATTAAGGTGTACATTAAAATTTTCCAACAAAAAAAGAAATTTGAGTGGAAGCCTCCATGACTCTGTAACTCTTGTTTTCAGCATTCCTGCAAAACCAGCACCATATGGACAATGCCAAGATTTGCCTCTGATGTCAGCGGTATCTGAGTCCCCTTGCACCACAACTGCAGTGACCTGAGTGCCTGAGTAGCAGAGCACAATGAAATGAATCCTGAGGAAATAATTTCCTAGATGATCTGGTGCAAACAGTGTGCCCTAATGGTGTTTTCTTCTCTGGGGAATGTCTTTCAAAGGAGTTAACAGTTTTTGACTCTTGAGCCTGTGATGAGTGGGGTCTGGTCAGTCTCTGAGACATTCTCAAAACATCTTTCCTATTGTCTTGCAACAATATTCTTGATTTTTTTTTTTGCAGTACCTGGGGGTTGAACCCAGGGCCTTGCACAAACTACAAGTGCTCTACTACTGGACTGTACCCCTAACCCATTTTTTTAATTTTTATTTTGAGTCAGGGTCTCATTAAGTTATACAGGCTGCCTCTGGCCTCAAACTTGTGGTCCTCCTGCCTTTTCCTCTCAAGTTGCTGGGAAGAGGTGTGCACCACAGCTCTTGGCTCTTAATTTCTTTTTTAATGGTGCTAATCCATACCTTCTTTGGCTCCAAATTTACAAATGATTCTTTTCTGGGCAAACTGTAAGTTTTTCAAATCTTTCCACTCACTTTTTGCTCATGATTTTCATTGTAAATAAGGCTATAAGCAGCAAGCAATATTCATTCTGTGGTCTGAGTGCTATGCTACCTTTAAATTTCCTTGGCCAGATAAACTAGCCCATCACCTTTAAACTACCATCTCACAAAGTCTCAGGGAATGGACAAATATAGACATGTTCTTTGCCATAATTTAACATGAATGACCTCTAATCCAATTCCTGATAGAGTCCTTGTTCCCATCTGAAACATCATGGGCCATCTTTGCCTTCTGCATTCTTATTTGCTTTCTGCTCCTCTGAGACCCCCACTAGAATCAGCCATTAATCCCCACTTATAACATTTTGGGCCTTCTTAGCCTGATTCTCTAAACTTTCCAAATTCCTCCCACAAACCTGTTCCAAAGGCTTCTGTACCATGTAGTCAGGTATAGACACAAAACAACCCCACTTCTCAGTACCAATCTTCTGTGTTAGTTTCTTACTGTTACAGTAAAAAAATACCTGAGAAACCATTTAAGGGAGGAATGATTTATTTCTGTTCACAATTTCAAAGATTTCAGCCCACAGTTGACTGGCATTGCTCTTGGGCCCAAGGTGAGGCAGAATATCATGGAGGGGAATGTGTGGCAGAGTAAAGCTGCCCATCTCATGGTAGCCAGGATGCAGAGAGAGATAAGAAGGGACCAGGCACAAGGTATATTCTTTAAAGTCATGCCCCAGTGACTTACTTTCTCCAAATAGGCCCCATTCCCTAATAGCCCATTCATCAATGAACTCATCAATGATTTAACCCATTGATCATGTTAATGTAATCATGATCCAATCACCTGTCAGCATTCAGATGGGACCCAAACCTTTAACACATGAGCCTCTGGGGGTGACTTCATATCTAAGCCATTATACCTTTCATTACCATTCCTTTTCCTATACTCAGTCACTGTCCTTGGGTAGTACAGGGAAGAAGGTATAAATCGGAGACACTGACAAACTATTCCAAAAGACTCTTTGAAAAAGATGACTTAAATTACCAGTTTAACTTTTAAGCACCATTCCCTCATTACCTACCAAGTAGAGGCTCATAAAGAAAAGCATAGTTACACTGTGAGTAACAGTGTCAGAGAGTTCCAGTGTCAGCCTCACTACACAGGTATTCCCACTGGGAACATGTGAAAATATGTGTTGGAAAGATGTTTTTATAGTGGTAAAGACTGTTTGTTCTATACACCCCTCCTCTGTGAAACATAGAAATGTTCTCAGGACTAGGTCATAAAACTTTGATATCACATAATCATTTTTATATATTCATTCACTTATCTAATTAACTAATATTAATTTCAGATAAACTATGTACCAGGGCCCCTGGTAGGTGAAGGCAATATAAGGCTCAGCAAAACAGATGGAATCTATGCTGAAGGAGTTTTGTCACTAGGATAATTTCCTCCAAGTTAACAGTTAACTAAAGTTCTAAACAATCACATCTGAATTTTTACTTTTCTTCAACCTCTAGTTAATGCTACACTTTTCCTCTCAATCTCACTTCTGGACAAGAGATAAACCTTCTTTTTTCAGAAGGGTTAATTCCCATTAGGAATGTCTATAAGTTACTATAGTCATACCAAGTTGTTTTTAATCACTAAATCTAGTAATATTGATTGAAATGGAATTCTAGTAATCTTCTCTGGGTACGTTTTGTAACTGTCAGATATTTTGGCAAAAGAGGGAAAATTATTTTTCATGTTAGTATTTTCATTCTAAATAATTGTGGAGTATAGAATGATAATTCAGTTTGTATACACATAGGCAAATATTAAAACAGGGTCATTGATACTTTCACTTCCTTAAATATTATTCAAAAACTTCAATTAACATATATGAATATTTTTAGATATTTATGAAATATAGTATGATTTTTAAGCTGCATACAGTATAGTGTGATTCATTATATGATTTTCATAGAGTTGTATATTAGAAGGCGAGAAGCTTCTTAACTAGAGAAAACACTGTGCCAATAAAATCTTACCAGAAAAAAATGGAAGGATATAAACAGTGTAGCGGTCCCATCATATAACTAGAGAAAAAAATCAAAGTCAGAAATCATACTTTCTGACCCTCCTGGTTATCATAGAGCCAATAAATACCTGGGGAACAAAGGATATACTCAATGTCCTAGAATAAATGTTTAGTGGGCAGAGATGTTATCCTTAACACTAAAGTTACTTTTTTCATCCTCCTATGTTTAGGCTGGGCTGGGATTTAGCTCAGTGGGTAGAGCGCTGTGCTGCAGTTTCTGAGGCCCTGAGTTCAATTCCCAGCACTGCAAAAATGGGAGAAGGGCCTGGCAATCCACTCCCAAGGCAATCCCGAAGCACTCAGCCATCAAAAACCCTATGAGGGTCGCTATGAGTTGGATACTGACTCGACGGCACCTAACAACAACAACAATGTTTGGGCTATGGGAGAAGGATGTGGCAATCCACTCCTGAGGCAATCCCGAAATAGCCATTGAAAACCCTGTGAGGGTCGCTATGAGTCGGATACAACTCAATGGCACCTAACAACAAGAACAACATGTTTGGGCCACTGAAAGAAAGGGCAATCTACTAAGAAATTGTTCAGGACAATATTACCTATGGTAATACTCTACTGCATGTCATTATCTCACAATTTACTTAGGAAAACTCAATGTACATCATTGAATCTGGAGGGAATCATAGTCTCCTTGACCCTGTAGTAAAATGTAACTTCAGATTGAGTTGAGATGGAAATAAAAGGAAGATTTGGCCTGCAAGTGCTCAAATTAATACTGTTTTGTGTTCAAAATGCTAAAACACCAGCAATTTAATGTAGTTCAACTTAATAGATGCCATGAAAAACAATCTCACAGTTGAGGTAGTATGGTATTTACATCCGAAAAAAAAAAAAAACACATAACTCTAGGAGTCAGTGTTGACTGATATGTTGCAGAGAATGTATTGCAAAAGGAAATAATGGCCTTATAGTGGAAACAGAATGTGCTGTGCTGATGTCTTCCTTCAATGTGGTTTCTTGGGTATCATCCTCCATCCCATAAGAATGTGCAGACAGAAAAAAGAGGGGGCATACAGGATGGGGAGAGAGAAGAGAAGGACAAGAAGAAGAAAGAGAGGAAGAAGGATGAGTGGAAGGAAGAAGAAGGAGGAGGAGGAAGAAGAGGAGGAGGAGGTGGAGGAGGTGAAAGTAAGGTAGGTAACCATGTTATATCAATTTATAATGATTTCAAATTCCAATACTTGAACCCCTTTTGGACAAGGATATCTTAAAGTAACAAAGATTTTTTTCTGGTTTTTGTTTTGTTTTGTTTTGTCTGTTAGAACAAGACCCTCCTGTGTCTGTCAGCTTGTCATGCTGTGGGGCTTGTATGTTGCTGTGATGCTGAAAGCTATGCCACTGATATTTTAGATATAGCAAGGCCACCATGATGGACAGGTTTCAGCTGAGCTTCCAGACTAAGACAGACTAGGAAGAAAGAACAGATAGCCCACTCCCACAACAATTTAAAACCCTATAGGTAGCAGAGAAGCACTGTCGAATATAATGCCAGAAAATGAGACCCCAGGCTGGAAGGCATTCAGAAATGACTGGGGAAGAGTTACCTCCTCAAAGTAGAGTTGACTTTAAGGATGGGAATGTAGTAAAGCCCCTGGAACCTTCACTTGCTGATGTGGCATAACTCATTCTGAGAAGACATATAAAGTCCCAAGGTAGCTGAAGCAAAGGGATCAAACACAAAAAGATCATGTGTATGGTACAATGCTGTGTAGTGTTTCATCCTGCTATACTTATCATCACTATGAGTTGGATATGACTCCACAGCACCTAACAATGACAACATACCAAGAAATCCAGAGTAGGTGGTTCCGAATGGTGCATTTTAAAGGCTTTCTTCCAAAATAGGTTGGTTCTAAATGCACACATCACAAAATAGCTTCAGCAGCATGTTCACACTCAAGGTAGAAAGAAGGAGAAAGAGACAGTACTAAAAATATCTTTTTTTCAGAAAAGAAAAGCCTTGAAGCCCTCAACCCTGCTTCACCCATGAAAAAATTTTCTATATCTCACTTGCCAGAACTATATCATATGGATGTCTATATGAAAAAGATTCTCAGTATTTCATGCTAGGAAGATTGTGGTAATGCTCAGCTTCTCTGAAACACGTTCCAGTATCCAGTGACCAGCTTCATGGGTTTCAAGAAGTGTTATGGTAGTAAGGGCAGAGTAAAAACTGTGTTCCAGAGTCTGGCCACTAAATATGTTGCTGATGAGATGCCTTTTCCTCAGCAGACCAGTGCTTCCTGAACCCTGCATTGGCATTAGAACTGGATGTTCATTAATGCTGTAGGTCCTGGAGTAACATCCAACGCCCCCCCCACTTCCTGTCTTTCACAGAGAGAGAAGTATCCCTGGTAGGTTAATTCCACAATATTGTTCTGTGAGTTGTTGCTAAAGATAGCCTATAGCCTATTCCTGCAGTCCTCAGTGATTTTGTAAACACTTAATTACATATTTTAAATGTCTTCCTGTTTATAATAACTAGCATGGTTTCTCCTTCCTGTGACAGTGTTATAACTGATGCACAAGCCTACTGTTTTGCCACAGGTAGTAAGGTGGAAAGAAAGTACTAGGGGATCTCAGCTTCTGCCCAGGCTTGTCAAGAAAACCTAATAAGAACTAATTTCCTCAGCTGCCCTGAGCCTCCATGAGAGAACATGTATTTACTTTCCAGACACGGCTTTAATCACAAAGATCTGAATCTTCATAAGTGTCCATGATTCTGACATTATTTCTTTCCTGGACAAATGATACTTCTTGTGCAGCCTAAAATTTCAGTTTCCTGCTCTCTTTATTTTTTCTTATACTCCTATTGTATGAAATGATTTCAGAACTCACCTATTGATGCATAACTATATCTCAGGATATTCAACTTCCAGAATTTATAATCATTTTTGGAAGTTCTTTCTCTATAAAACACAAGTTATTTGGGATTTCTGAATTTCTCCTCTCACAGAGCACCTTTAACAAATACAGATTGAAGGGGTAGAGAGAAGAACAAATACTCTTTGCCACAGCCGTGTGTGTTGATTAGGGTTAGTTGTGGCTGGGCCATGCCACAAAGTCCTGACCTGAACCTCAAAACCACCATAAGTTCCTCAAGGTGAGGGAATATTCTTACCTACTACTGTGTGCCCAGCACATAGAACAATGTCTGAGATATGGGAGATGTTCAGTAAATATCTGTTGAACTAATGAATGTATAATGACACCTTGGGGACCCACACCCAGCTTTGAACATCATTTAGTCACCAAGGCAAAGTCACTGAAAATAATGCTGTCCTCAATCACCTCTATCTGCATGTCACCCTTCTTCCTAAATGATTTTGTGGACATTCATGTTCAGTTAAACTCTGTCTTTATTGATTTTTCTCCTGCTGGATCTATCTGTTACTTATGGAGGTGATGATGCGACTCTGATAGTGGATTGTACATTTTTCAGTTCAGGTCTTTGGACCATGGCCAAGACTCACAATGTATCTTGTTTTCTCTAGATTCCTTCTGTTAAGAATATAAGTGTACTGAAGAAGACAAACACTGTGGACTACTCAGGACTCACAGGAGCTCATTTCTTTGCCCTGTGATTTACCACTTCCCAATGGCAGTCTCTAACTTTGGTGAATAAACTCTTAAATCCTGCTACTAACATAGCATTGTATTCATCTACCCCAAACACAGGCAGACTAAGAGGTGGATTATCGAGGCAATTAACCATATTGGCAACTCTTAACAGTTATCCAAATAATGCTCAAAATATAAGGGAAAGGACAAAATTATGGTATTTGAGAAATTAGATTTGGCTGGGTGTGGTGGAGCACACCTGTCATCCCAGCGACTCCAGAAGCAGAAGCATGAGGATGGCAAGTTTGAGAACAGAGGCAGTCTGTGTAATTTAGTGAGACCCTGTCTCAAAAAGTGAAAAAATGGGCTGAGGGTGCAGCTCAGTAGTCCAGCACTTGCAGAGCATGCAAGCGTGAGGCCCTGGGTTCAACCCCCAGTACTGCAAAAAAAAAAAAAAAAAAAAAAAAAAAAAAAAAAAAAAAAAAAAAAAAAAAAAAAAAAAAAAAAAAAAAAAAAAAAAAAAAAAAAAAAAAGCAAAATAAATAAATAAATAAATAAATAAATAAATTAGATTTGAAGACATGTTCTGAAGTTAATGGCTAGGTGTGTGCATTTGTGTGCACAGATGTGTGATGTTTTAAGAGGGTAAGGCTGCCAAGGAATATGCTTAAATCATAATAGATCATGTGAGATTCCCATTACAGATATTCTCACATGTATCTAAGAGTCAGGAGGAGTTTAGCTGGGTGGTTCTGGTTCAGGATGTTTTGTGAGGTTGAGAACATGATGTGACCCTGGAGTAGTCATCGAAAAGCCTGATTGGCAGTGGCAGATCAACTTCAGAGGGCACAGTCACAGAGTTATGGGCAGATGCCTAAATTCCTTGCAGAAGAAGTCAGTTCCTCATCAGTTCCTTATTGTCCACATGACATGAGGGATTCAAGAGCCTATGAGAGAGCAAGGAGGAAGCTACAGACTACACATGATCCATTTCTGAGGTCACATATAATACTTGCACTTTTTTGCTATTTATTGAAAGTGATTAAATCTAGTCAACACTCAAGTGAAGAGGAATTAGGCTCCACCTCCTGAAGAGAAGAATATCAGTGGGCATTTAAGATCAATACTCCCCCAACACTCAGGACTTCTTACCTCTCCAATAGAGCCTAAATTTTCTTTTAAATAAATATTTAATAGCTACTTAAAGAATATTCCCCAGATTTTAAAAGAAAACATACAAGCCAAGTGTAGTGTCTCACACCTGTAATTCCAGCAACTCAGGAGGCAGAGGCAGGAGGATCACACGTTCAAGGCCAGAGGCAGCATGTATAATTTAGTGAGACTCTGTTTCAAAATAAAAAGTAAAAAATGGCCTTAAAGGTATGGCTCAGTGGTAAAACACATGCAAAAGCATGTGTAAGGCCCTGGGTTCAAATTCCAAATACTGAAGAAAAGGTGGCGGGGGGGGGAGAAAAGAAAGAAGAGAAAGAAAGAAAACATACACAGATTAATCAATAATCAATATATTCCAAAAAGAAAGCACAAAGTCCACTCTTTTTTTTTCTTTTTGCCATACTGAGGGTTGAACCCAGGGCCTCATGCTTGCATGCTTTGCAAGTGCTGGACCACTGAGCTGCACCCTCACTCTATTTTTTTACATTTTTGAGACAGGGTCTTGCCAAGTTACGCATACTGCCTCTGGTCTCGAACTTGCAATCCTCCTTCCTCCACCTCCCGAGCCACTGGGATTACAGGCATGCGCCACTGCGCCCAGCTAGTCCACATTATTTTATTGGTGAATTTAAGAAACAAATATTTAAGAAAGAGATTATACCAATAATCTACAATCTGTTCCAGAAAATGGAAGGAAAGTAAACACTCCCTATTCATTCTCTAGGGCTGGGATTTAGCTTAGTTGGTAGAGTGCTGCGCTGCAGTCTCTGAGGACCCGAGTTCAATTCCCAGCACCGCAAAAATGGGAGAAGGGCCTGGCGATCCACTCCCAAGGCAATCCTGAAGCACTCAGCCATTGAAAACCCTATGAGGATCGCTATGAGTCAGATACCAACTTGACGGCACCTAACAACAACAACAACAACAACATTTATTCTCTGTGGTCACCTTCCCCTAATACCAAAACCATATGAAAATATTACAAGAAAAATGAAACAATAATTTCTTTAATACATAGAGAGGAAGAAATGAATAAGTGAAACACAGGAAAGTTTTAAGGTTATGAAATTATTCTGTTTGATACTATAATAGCAGATACATGACATATAAAAGTATATAGCATAAAGAATGAATCCTAGCTGGGCATAGTGGTGCACATCTGTAATCCCAGCAACTCGAGAGGCAAATGTAGGAGGATCACAAGTTCAAAGCCAAAGGCAACTTGTATAATTAGCAAGACCCTGTCTCCAGATAAAAAAATTAAAAAGTGGACTGGGGTGAATCTCAGTGGTAGAGCATTTGCAAAGTATGTGTAAGGTCCTGGGTTCAGCCACCAAAAAGAAAAAAGAAAGAATTCTAATGTGACTATGGCCTTTGTTGTTATTGTTGTTTTTGTTGTTGTTAGGTGCCATTGAGTCATGTTCAACTCACAGCAACTCTATGTACAATAGAACAAAACACATTCCAACTCTGTGCCAGACGCACAATCATTTTTATGTTCAAGCCTGTTGTTGCAGCCACTGTGTCAATCCGTCTAGTTGAAGGTCCTCTTTTTCTTCATGTTTCCAAACATGATGCCCTTCTCCAGGGACTGGTCCCTCCTGAAATGTCCAAAATACATCAGACACAGTCTAGACATCCTTGTTTCCAAGGAGCCGTTTGGTGGCACTTCTTCTAGGGCAGATCTGTTAGTTCTTTTAGCAGTCTATTGTATATTCAATATTTATCTCCAGCACCATAATTCAAAAGTATCTACTCTTCTCCTGTCTCTCTTATTCAATGTCCAACTTCACAATCATATGATGTGACTGAAAATATGATGGCATGAGTCAGGCACACCTTCATCTTCAATGTGACATCTTTACTTTTCAACACTTTAAAAAGATCTTTTGTGACAGCTTTTCCAATGCAATGTGTCTTTTGATTTCTTGACTGCTGCTTCTGTGGGTGCAGAAAATGCAGGAAATTGTAGAAAATGTATCAGTGTCAGTTTGTCAATTGTAATACAGGCAAAACACTATTGCAAAGAGCTAATAACAGGGGGACCTGTGCAGAGAAACTCTCTGTACCATCTGCTCAACTTATCTGTGAACTGAATGCTATTCCAAAAGTTCCAGCCTATTAATTTTAAAATAATGTAATATATTTGTAAAGACATTTAATACAATTTAACATCCATGTTCTGAAAATCTTAGATTATGAGAAGACTTTTATTGATTTTTTATGTTCACTATTCAGACTGCTATTTTTGAGCCATCATTTTTATTTTAACTAGAACTGGCAGGTACAGGGGGATATAAATAATAATAATAGCTAACAATTTCAAAGCATTTACTATGTTCCTGGCACTGTTCTAGATTCTACATGAAAAATTAACCTATTTAAATGTCACATCGAGGCTGGGATAGTAGCTCAGTGGTAGAGTACTTGCTTGACATGTGCAAAGCCCTAGTTTGAACCCCCACAACTGCAAAAAACAAACAAACTAAAATGTCTGTTAAATGCCACAGTGACCAGATGAGATATGTAGTATAGATGTTCCTTGATCATAGATAAGTACTTAAGGCACTGGGATGTTAAATAATTAATGGATGTCACGCACCCAGAACGCAGCAGTCACAAGATTAGAAGGCAACAGTTTGGTGTGGAACTCCATGATCTTTACCTCTTTAACATACCTCCTAGACTGAAAATGTGGAATATAATCTCTTATAGCAAGATATAATCAAAATTTACTCCTATTGCTAAGTAATCTCTTCTTTTTTGAAATTCATAGCATGCCTTCTTTCCCAAACACTTTCACTTGCCTTTATCATCATACATCCTGGGAGCCTCTATTACCTCCCAAGAACTACAACACTACACTTGCACTGGAATCATCCTTACATCAACGTTTGTTGTGTGCACTCACTGAAGCATATGGATGTCATAGAACTGACAACACAAAGGGCATCAAAACCTCAAGCCATAAATATGGTACATTCTTTGGATGTTTTTTCCTGCAACTCTAGGCCCATGCAAACATGGAAATCCATAATGAGGAAGGTATAATTCTGGCTGCACTTGAGCAGTGCCACATGCCAGCTGACTCCTGTGTTGCTGTTTGGCAATTTTTTCTTTACTTCTTGTGTTCTAGGTTCAATCCAAACTTCTCTCCCCAATTCTACATCATGTTTTACACTAATCTACTTCAAACTTTCTATTTCCTTATCTTCAAGCTCCCATCTCATTCAGCACTCTAGAAGGTTGATCTCACTTTTGAGTTACTAAAAGGTCAATCTACCCAAATTGGGTTTCCAACTTCTCTTCTCTCCTACTTGAAAAGTTCAGTCTCCTTCCTTCTTTGTCTCAACTCTCTTTAAGACAGAAGTGCCCCTCCTTCTGACGAAGATATTAATCTACCATATGGTCAGAAGAACATCCAGGAACAAGATGCTTTTTAGCATCTAAGAGCTTGTTCCAGGTCAGAAACAATGCAAGTTTTTAAAAATGAAACAAAGGAGGAAATATTTATTTCATGAGGTAGAAGATAATTTAATAGAATTTTTGTAAACATTAATTTTAAGAATGAAATCATTACAAACTCCCTTACAATTAAGAGGTATAAAAAACTCAGATTTCATGGTAGAAGTGGCTGCCTAGCCCTCCACCAATCACTTGTGCCCCACTTCGAGATAGCATGGTTACTGAGAAGCAGCTGCCCAGTATTTAGCTTCTAAGCATGGCCACAGGAATAATTCCTGCCAAGCATGTGCAGAAATGATATGAGCCACATCCAGATCACCATGGTAAAGAAACAAGTGAGGATTTTTTCAATGCCCTTCTCTCATCTTAACCTGAAGGCAGAATCTTCATTACAAGACTATGAAGCCCTGGAAATAGGAGAGCCATATGATACAAAGTCCTTGAGTCGTGACTTGGAGGACAGCCTCTTGCCAATCAGGATCATGCAGTTATATTTTACATGAGCCAGAAATAAATTCTCACTTTGTCAAGTCATAAGATTTTGTAGTAAGTCAATTACTGCAGTGACTATCATCCTAAATTAATACTGGTACTTTCTGTTCTCAAGTTTTGAAGTCTTGCTTTTTTATTTGCTTTTTGCAAAGCAAAGACTCCTAAAACAGAGATTTGCCTCAATAAGCAGATATACATTTCTCAGATTTGTGATATATGTATCTTTTTTTTTTTTTTTCCTTCAGTACTGAGGGTTGAGCCCAAGGCCTCGCACTTGCATGCTTTGCAAGTACTGGACCACTGAGCTGCACCCACAGCCTACAGCCTTTTTTTTTTTTTTTTTTTTTTTTTTTTTGAGACAGGGTCTTGCTAAATTATGCAGACTGCCTCTGGTGTCAAACTTGCGATCCTCCTGCCTCCGCCTCCTGACTCGCTGGGATTACAGACGTGTGCCACCACACCTGGCTTGTGATATATATCTTTACAATTTTTTTATTTAAAGATACATTCAATTGGCACACTAGTGGAAATGTGTGTCAAACCTATGAAGATTTCTCAATCAAAAAAAAAGTATATACTTTGAAAAGTACTGCTATTCTTCCTTCCTCTTCCCATACCATCTGATCTCATTCTGCTACTGCTATGAGACTCTTC
Source organism: Pedetes capensis (assembly GCA_007922755.1). Classification (NCBI taxonomy): domain Eukaryota; kingdom Metazoa; phylum Chordata; class Mammalia; order Rodentia; family Pedetidae; genus Pedetes; species Pedetes capensis. The sequence continues at coordinate 67,919 of VMDO01008057.1, read as the reverse complement.
TTTTGGTAAAGTAATGGTGGTTGGCCACTAAGAAAACTTTTGCTTCTTAAGCAGTATGAAATCTGTTGTTTATTTCTATTAAGAAACACCTCAACTTCAATGGTACCTTCTCAGAGAGGTTTCTTTGGCAATTTGGTTGGCAACACAGAAACCTGAGATCACCATCTCTGTCCCTCAAGTGCAGATTTTGACAAGGAAAATGGAATATGAAGAGTCCAAAGGTACAAATGGCTGTGGTATGTTCTAGGAACAAGTTCTTGAGAAAAGGATGTATAAATAATTTGAGGGGATGAAACCCTTACGTTGTAATGTAGCTTCTTTTTTATGTGTGCGTGTGGTACTGGGATTGAACCCAGGGCCTTGTGCCTGCATGCTTTCCAAGTGCTGGACCACTGAGCTCCACCCCCAGTCCATTTTTTTACTTTTTGAGACAGGGTCTCACTAAATTATGCAGACTGCTTTTGGTCTCAAACTTGCCATCCTCCTGCCTCTGCCTCTTGAGTCACTGGGATTACAGGTGTGTGCCACCATACCCAGCTATAAAGCAGCCTCTTATTTAGTGACCTTGACTTGTCTTATTCTGGCCGTAGTTAGTTATTTTATGTATATCTCTCATCAGTTCTCTCCTATTTAATTATCCCTCAAAAATATTCTCATACCAACAAGTATAAAATCCAAAGTGCTTCATATGGTTAAAAATACTGTGTAGTTTTGCATCATTTGTACATTATTAAACACAGGTGCTGGCACCCTGACTTTCATCTACAATGCCCTTTCTTCTCCTGCCAAAGCTGAAGTTTTTATTCATATTTCCAGATCCAGGCCAAATTTTGCCTCCAGTACTATGTGCTCCTCCAGTAAATTGTCCATCTCCATAGTCATGGCTGATGTTGTTATTAAGTGCTGTCAAGTCAGGTCTGACTCACAGCAACCCTATGTACAACAGAATAAAGCACTCTCCGACTCTGTGCCAGGCACATGGTCATTTTTATGTTTAAGCCCATTGTTGTAGACATTGTGTCAATTCATCTAGTTGAGGGTGTTCATTTTTATCATTGACCTGCCAGTCTCCTCAATATGATGTCCCTCTTTAGGGATTGCTCTGTCCTGAAAACTTGTCCAAAATGTGTGAGACACAGTCTAGACATCCTTGCTTCCAAGGAGCACTCTGGTTGCACTTCTAGGACATATTTGTTGGTTATTTTGACAGTCCATGGTATATTCAATATTCATCTCTGGCACCACAATTAAAAAGCATCAATTCTTCTCCTGTCTCCCTTATTCAATGTCCAGTTTTCAAAGTCATATTATGCAACTGAAAATACCAAGGCATGAGTCAGGCACACCTTTGTCTTTAATGTGACATCTTTACTTTTCAACACTTTAAAGAGTCTTTTGCAGCAGCTTTTCCCAAGGCAATGTGTCTTTTGATTTCTTCACTGCTGATTCTGTGTTGATTGTAGAACGAAGTAAAGCAAAATCTTGAACAACCTCAATCTTTTCTCCATTTTTCAGGAAATTGCATACTAACCCAACTGCAAGGATTTTGTTTTGTTGATGTTAAGGTGCAATCCATACTGATGGCTGTGTTCTTTGATTTTCATCAGTACATATTTTAAATCCTCTTCACTTATAGCAAGCAGACTTTGTTATCTGCATAGCATAGGTTGTTAATGAGTCTTCCTCCAATCATGATGCAGTGTTCTTTTTCATAAAGTCCAACTCCTTGGATTATTTTCTTGCATAGAGATCCAAGAGGTGAGGTAAAAGAATACAGCCCTGACACACACCCTTCTTGAATTTAAACCAGGCTGTGTCTCCTTGTTCTTTTCAAACAACTACCTACTGTCCATGTACAGATTCCTCATGAGTACAATTAAATTGTTCTGGTATTCCTATTCTTCACAATGTTATCCATAATTTATTATGATCTACATTGTCAATAAAACATAGATAGACATTTTTGTGATAGTCTCTGCTTTCAGCTAATATCCATCTGACATCAGCAATAATGTCGCTTGATCCAGGCCCTCTTCTGAACCTTGAATTGATTTTCCAGCAGTTCCTTATCTGTATACTGCTGCAGTAACTGTTGAATGATCTTTAGCAAAATTTTACTTGCATGTGATATTAATGATATTGTTCAATAGTTTCCACATTAAGTTGAATCCTTCAGTACCATTGGTTCCTGATCATATACAATCTCTTAAAATGGTTGGTCATACATCAATTTTTTTGGTATAATGACTATATATTCCTCCCATCTTCTTTTGATGTTTCCTGAATCATTTAATATTTTCTCTGTAGAATCCTTCATTGTTGCCATTTGAGGCTTGGATTTTTTTCTTCAATTCATTAAGTTTAAGAAAAACTGAGTGTGTTCTTCCCTTTTGGTTTTCTATCTCTAGCTCTTTTCACATGTCATTATAGTATTTCATTTTGTCTTCCTGAGCCATACTTTGAAATCTTTTGTTTAGTTCTTTAACTTCATCATATCTTCCTTTCATTTTAGCTGCTTGATGTTGAAGGGCAAGTTTCAGAGTCTCTTTTGATATGTAATTTGGTCTTGTCTTTTACTCTTGCCTCTTTAATAATCTTTTTCTTTCCTCATGGGTAATGTCTCTGATGTCATGCAACTCTACTGATCTTAAATCATTAGTGTTTTACACATCAAACCTCTTCTTGGGTCATCTCTGAACTCAGGTGGGATATACTCAAGGTCATACCTTGGCTCTCATATACTTGTTCTAATTTTCTTAAGTTTCAGTTTGAACCTGCATATGCATAACTGATGGTGGGATCCACAATCAGCACCTGGTCTTGTTCTGACTTTTGATATTGAGCTTTTATATTGTCTCTGTCCAAAAATGTAGTGAATTTGTTTCCTGTATCTTCCATCTGGTGACTTCCATGTGCATAGTCACCATTTATGTTGGTTAAAAAATGTATTTACAATGACAATGTCATTGGTCAGACAAAACTCTATCATGTGATTCCCAGGACTGCTTCTGTCACCAATGCCATATTTTCCAAACACTGAGCCTTCTTCTTTGTTTCCAACTTTTGCTTTCCAGGCACCAGTAATTATCAGTACATCTTGATTGCATGTTTCATCTATTTCAGATTACAGAAGCTGGTAAAAAAAAAAATCTTCCTTATCTTCATTTGTGGCCTAGTGGTGGGTGCATAAATTTGAATAATAGTCATATTAACTGGCCTTCTTCGTAGGTGTGTGGATATTATTCTATCACTGTCAGCATTGTACTTTAGGGCAGATCTTGAGTTGTGTTTTTTGATGAAGAATGCATCCCATTTCTCTTTAATCTGTCATTCCTGGCATACAAGACCATATGGTTATCTGATTCAAAATGGTCCATGCCAGTCCATTTTAGCTCACTGATGCCTAGAATGTTGATGTTTATGTGCTCTATTACCCTTTTGATGAATTCTAATTTTCCTAGATTCATACTATGTGCATTCCACATTCCAATTATTAATGGATGTTTACAGTTGTTTCTTCTCATTTTGAGTCACACCACATCAGGAAATGGACGTCCCTGGGGCTTTACTGCACTCCTTTCATTAAGGTAGACTATACTTTGAGGAGGCAACTCTTCCACATTTGTCTTTTGGGTGCTTTCCAATCTGAGAGGCTCTTTTTTGGCACTATATTTGACAGTGTTTCTCTGCTATTCATAGGGTGTTCACTGGCTAATTGTTTTGAGAGTGGGTTAACCATGTCCTTTTCTTTAGTCTGTCTTAGTCTGAAAGCTCAGCTGAAACTTGTCCACCATGAGTGGCCCTACTGGTGTCTATAATCCTAGTGGCATAGCGTTCAGCATCACAGCAACACACAAGTCCCCACAGCAAGACACACTGATAGACACCTGGGGAATAGTGATGGTTAGGACCCTTTATTAACTGTATTTACAGCAGATTGATTGCCTACTATCCCTATTATACTAACATATCGAGGAGAGTAACTAGATTGCTATCTCCCCAACAAGGACTAAGGGTGACTTATTTCTCCATCCCTAGTCTGAGACCCAGTACCTGACACTGAAAGAGTGAGAAATATGTATTTACTGAAACAAATAATTATGGTAAAAAGAACATTAGAAAAATCACAATATGAAAACACAGAAGTTTAGGGAAGAGCAATGTGAGGACCCCAGCAAAAACCTTCTCCTGGACAAACATCTATTAAGCTAGTTAAAACTATCAAAGCCCATACTTTAAACCTTCTAGTGATTAACCAACACATTGAGAATCATTTATTCAGCAAAAGCTCTCCAAAGTTTCTAAGAATAAATTTGATAAACAAAAAAAATAGGAAAGTGTGGCATTTGAGATACAGCTGCATGCACCCCTCTCCCAGCACTGTGTCTTGGAATGGCTATTCTAGGTAGATTTGTTGTTGTTAGGTGCCATTGAGTCGGTGTCCAACTCATAGAGACCCTATGTACAACAGGCAAAACACTATTGTCAGTGCTTCTCTGTTATTCATAAGGTTTTCCATGGCTGATTTTTTGGGGGAGTGGGCGGCCAGGTCCTTCTCCAAAAGGTAGATTTGAGAGGTGGCAAACAGTAGCTCAGTTCTTTATAAGCCATATTCCACAAGAACAGCAGCAGTGCCCATTCCCTATCCCAAATCCTACTTCACAGGGACATTTTGGTGGGTCAGTTAATAGAGCAAGACACCACAGTCCCACCTCTATCTCCTGCTCTCTGCACAGAAATTCTGCCTGGGTATAAGTACAAATTCTGGACAACTATGCATTAACAGATTATCAAAGAGTGAGTTATACTGATCAAAGGGTAATCTCTGAGAAGACAGACATAAAGAACAAAATTTTTAAACCTGAAAAGAAATACCAAAGGCTTTACACTGCTAAGGAAATAGATTTCACAGTGCAAGTCTGGCCAAGTCACTTAGCAAATAGACTAAGAAAAGAAACAATAACAATAAGACCTGACAAGAAGGATAAGTACTCATAGTTTGCACAATATATTATACAAAAATGTTTCATAAAAAAATTATAAGACATGTAAAGAATCAAGAAAGTGTAACACATGCACAAGAAAAAAGTCAAGAAATGTAAATTGCTATTGAGGGGACCCAGACATTGGCCTTAGCCGATAAATACTTTCAAGTAGTTGTCATTAATTTGTTCAAATAATTGAAGAAATTGTATTTTAAAAATTAAAGGAAAATGACATTGATAGATAAACAAAAAATATCAGTAAAAAGAAATTTTTAAAGATATTCTCTTAGTTTTTCATTGCTGTGACAAAATATCTAAGAAAAATAATTTAAAGGAGAAAAGATTAGTCTTGTCTCACAGTTTCCATGGTCAGCTGATTCCATTGCTTTTAGGCCCGTGGCAAGGAAGAAGCAACATGAAAGAAGGACATGGTGGTAGAAAGCTGCTCACCTACCTGATGGCAGCCAGGAAGAGAGAGAGAGAGAGCAATAGGAAGGGTCTGGGGATAAGACATACCCTTCAAAGCCACACCCCCAGTGACCTACTTTCTCTGACAAAGCCTCACTTACTTATAGACTGTACAGCTATAAACTCATCAATGGATGTGCTCCCTAAGTGCCTTCATGATCTAATCACATCTCAATAGTACCATCATATGAGGACCAAGTCTTCAGCGTGTGAGTCTTTTGGAGAGAGACTTCATCTCCAAACCATAACACAATTGAATAAAAAATTTAACTAAAGGGCTGAAGAATATATTTCAGCTGACATAATAAATACTTAGAAAACTTGAAGATGAATCAAAATAAATTATGCAATTTGAAAATGAGAAATAAAAAAAGAATAAAAATAAGCATGTGACATACCTGTGACATACAGGACACTATTAAGTACTATCCAGGATGTGAATAAAGGTAGCATGAGAGAAAATGAGAGAAAAATTTTCACAAAAGGTCAAATATTTCTCATATTTGAAGAAAGGCATTAATCTATGCTGCCAAGAATCTCAACAAATTCTCAGTAGGATAAGAACAGGCACCACACCCATGCATCATTGTCAAAATGTTAGAAGATAGAAGAAAAAAATCACATCATATTCATATAAGAGAATGCCAGTCAGATTAAGAGCAAACTTTTCATCAGAATCAGTAGAGATCAGAGGCCAGTAGGGTGTCATATTCAAAATTTTGAAAGGAGAAATTTTTACCAATAATCCTGTATCCACCAAAACTACCTTTCGAAAATGAATGCAAAATATATTCACAGATAAACAAAAATACGGAATTTCTTTGTAATAGACTTGCCTTATAAGAAATACTAAAGGAAATTATTCAAGCTACAAGGAAGTAATACCAAATATAATTTTTATCCACGGGTGAAAAAAATTCCATTAAAATTATTAGGCAATTAACTATAAAAGTAATAGCACAGTAACATATTTCTTCTCTATATTGATTAAAAGAGAAATTGTGCCAGATGTTGTTACACAAATCCTTAATCCCAGCACTTGGGAGGTGCAGGCAGGAAGATTACAAATTCAAGGCTAGCCTAAGCTACATTGTTGTTGTTAGGTGCCATCGAGTTGGTGTCCAACCCATAGCGATACTATGTACAACAGATGAAACAGTATTGTTAGTGTTTCTCTGCTATTCATAGGGTTTTCAATGGCTGATTGATTTTTGGGAGTGGTTTGCCGGGTCCTTCTCTCAAGCCTACAGCACCTGCTGTTCCCAGGTGGTCTCCCATCCAAGTACTAACCAGGCCCACCCTGCTTAGCTTCTGAGATCTGACAGGATCAGATGCCACAGTGGTATGGCTGCAGGCTTGAGCTATATAGTGAGACACTATCTCAAAAATACAAGGGCTACAGGTATAGCTCAGTGATAAAGCACTTGCCTAGCATATAACAAGACCTGAGTTAAATACCCAGCAGAGAGAGAGAGAGAAAGAGAGAGAGAGAAAGAGAGCACATACAACAATACCTAAGCTTTCCACTTCCAGGTTGTTGAACTAGAAATGCTTTTTCTTATTTTCTTACTAAGTATAACTAAAACCCTGGCCATTATATGAAACAAACATAAAAATACTGAAAAGTCAAGAGAATGAGGTATCTCAGCTAAGGACCATATGATCTGAGAAATGGCACTGTGGTGAGTCCACTGAAGTTTATTTTTAGCTCATTTATCCAAGATTGGAAACTAGAGAAAACAGCAACCTAGAAATCCCTATGACTACAGACAAAACTGGCTTCAAGATAAGTCTGCTTTCTCCAAACAAAAGGCCAGGAAAGTGTGGCCTAATAAGACATAAAATTTTGTGACAATAACTATTCTATTATAGCAAAGCACCACACAAAAATCTGCTTTCCCAATTCTACCTCTGCCACCAAAGACCAACTGAAAAATCTAGATTTTCATTTCTACCAGGCTGGAACAACATACTCATACCCCACTAGAGTTATGTCCAAATGGGCCAAATAAATAAGCAGGTATTTGCTCTCAGCTAGGCAGTAAGAACATCCAGCCAGTAATCTTAGTGGAAATCAAACCGGGAGTTTGGACTTCTACTCTGTGTGGTGCGAATAAGGTGTTTCTATCCCTCCCTCCACCTGCAGCCATACCACTGTGGCTTCCAATCCCATCAGATCTCAGAAGCAGAGCAGGGTTGGACTTGGTTAGTACTTGGATGGGAGACCACCTGGGAACACCAGGTGCTGTAGGCTTGGGAGAAGGACCTAGCAACCTACTCGCCAAAAGAACAATCAGCCATTGAAAAACCCATGGATAGCAGAGAAGCACTGACAATAGTGTTCCATTTGTTGCACATAGGGTCGCTATGAGTCAGACACCAACTCGGTGGCACCTAACAACAAATAACAGCCCCTCCCTCCAGAAGTAATATCAGAGGAGGCAGGATTTTCACTGCCATTCACTAAAAGCAAAGTGACTTCTAACAGTGTCAGTAGAGGCCTAATAAGTTACTCTCTCATAGCCAGAGTGATGCCATTCAGGCCTAACAGGACACCTGAACTCATCCCCACACAAAAGTCTAAAGGATTTCCAAAACTCTGTCAACAGAGGCTTACTGCAGGACCTGGACTACTAACCCCACCTGTTAGTAAAATGGTAACCATCCCTCCAGCTGTATTAGAGGACATCTGATAATATATAAGTTTTAATAAAATCCAATGTCTAACATAATACCCAAAATATCCATATATCAATGTTTTAAAATATTCACCATACAAAGACCTCAAAACACTTCAAGTTGAATGAGACAAGATAATGAACAGATGCCAACACCAATATGACACAGATGCTAGAATTATCTGACAAGGTTTGTAAAGGAGCCATAATAAAATTTTCTCAATGAGCAATTATGAATATACTTGAAATAAAGGAATAAGCAAAAACTCTCAGTAACAAATAGAAGTCTCAGCAAAGATATAGAAGATATACAGAAAACTCAAACAGAAAACTTAAAACTCAGAGGTCCAATAAGAAAAACAAAAAACTCAAAATGTAAGTTCAACAGAAGCAGAGAGAACAAAGGGAGAAGTAGAAGGAACATCTGAATATGAACATAGAACAATAGAAAATATCAATCTTAGCAACTAAGAGAAAATCGACTGAAAAATGACAGAGTCTAAGGTAGGAAAACTAGAACAATAAATCTAACATTCATATCATCAGAGTCCCAAAGAAAAGTGGATGAGACTAAAATATATTAGAAAACATGACTTAAAGTTACCAAAATTTGTCAAAAACCATAAACCTACAATCTCAAGAACCCAAGCAATTCATAAGAAGAATAAACAAAGAAGTTTCCAAACCAAAGCACAGCATGATCAAATTTCTAGAAGAAAGCAAAAAGGAAAAAAATTGAAAGTTTTTCTTTGACTATGTCTTGATATGTCTTTCATTCCTACGGACTGTATTCACTAGATATATAGAATTCAGGGTTGAGAGTTCATATCTTTTAGCACCTAAAAAACTTTGTGCAGCCTCATCAGTTTCTCCTAGGGAGAAGTCCACATTACTCATATTGCTTCTTTCAATTTTTTTTTTTTTTTGCTTTCTTCTAGAAATTTGAAATTTGTTTTGTTGATCTTGGCCATTCTTACTGGAGTTAGGTGGAATCTCAAAGTTGTTTTGATTTGCATCTCCCTAATGTCTAGGGATATTGAGCATTTTTTCATGTACATCATGGCCTTATGAACTTCTTCATTTGAGAACTATCTACTCAGTTCCTTTGCCCACTTGTGTATTAGATTATTTGTTGTCTTGGGAATTGCTTTCTTCACTTCTTTGTAAATTCTAGAAATTAGTCCTCTGTCAGATGTGTAGAATGTAAAGATTTTCTCCCATTCAGTGGGGTCTTCCTTAACTCTATTCATTGTTTCCTTTGCCATACAGATATTTTGAAAAAACTAAAAATAGAACTGCCATATGACCTAGCTATAACATTACTGGGAAAATACCCAAAGGAAATCAAGTCATCATACCACAGAGACACTTGCATCTCCATATTCAATGCAGCACTTTTCACAATAGCAAGGATATGGAACCAACCAAGATGCCCATTAATAGAAGAATGAATAAAAAAACTATGGTACATATACACAATGGAATACTATTCAGCAATAAAAAAATGAAATGATAGGCCAGGCGCAGTGTCTCACGCCTGTAATCCCAGCAGCTCGGAAGGTGGAGGCAGGAGGATCGCAAGTTCGAGACCAGAGGCAGTCTGTGTAATTTAGCGAGACCCTGTCTCAAAAAGTAAAAAAAATGGGCTGAGGTGCAGCTCAGTGGTCCAGCACTTGCAGAGCATGCAGGCGCGAGGCCCTGGGTTCAATCCCCAGTACCGCCAAAAAAAATGAAATGATGTCATTTGCAGGAAAATAGATGGAACTGGAGAATATCATCTTAAGCAGATGAACACAAGCCCAAAAAGAGAAATATTATATGTTTTCACTCATATGTGGGAGTTGATCATACTTAATGGAAGAAAAAAATTCTATCCATAAATTGATATATTAAAAATGCACAATTAGCCAGGCGTGGTGGCACATGCCTGTAATCCCAGCGACTCAAGGGACAGATCCAGGAGGATTGCAAGTTTGAGACTAGAGGCAATCTGCCTAATTTAGTGAGACCCTGTCTCAAAAAGTAAATAACTGGGCTGAGGGTGCAGCTCAGTGGTCTAGCACTTGCAAAGCAGCAAGCACTAGTCCCTAGGTTCAACCTCTAGTCCTATAAAAAATAAAAGTGCATAATTAAACTTATAGAAGAAGGGATAATATAAACAGTAGAAAGAAGGAGGGAGGGAACTAGCAGAGGGAAGTGAAGACTGAGGGAGATGGGATAGGGAAGAGGGCCAGTGTGGAGGGATGAATGGAGAGAGGATGATCTCAATGTAAACAGCACAATTTCATGAGTATATTGGAAAAATAGGGGAATATAACCCAAATAAATATTTGAGTTTTTACTACATATTAGCCATAGGGCTCCATAAGCTTTGTGGATTGATGAAAGTGGTGCCAGAAGTGATATAAAGGATGCATAATGGAAAAAGCCAATGCTGTATTACTAATAAGGGGAAAAACAAAAATTAAATTTTTTTTAAAAGTCACACAAAAAGTCCTTGCACTCTGGATAATTTAATACAGAAGTTATGCTTTCCATGAACCTCAGAAATTCCTACAGACAGTAATGTCCTAGTACCCATAACATAGTAAACATCCAAGGAAACTCTTAAGTGTATACACTTTGTATACAATGGCAAAGCAATGGCAAAGAAGGAGATGATATCTCTGAGAGAGTTGTATTAATAATGTTTGAGCTGAGAGATGTTTTGGCTTAGAAAGGATATGCTCAGTTTTCTGGAAATTTACTTATACATTATTCCTTATCCTATGAGAATAAATAAAAAACAAAGGTGGATGTGAGTGTGTATGTGTGTGTGTGTGTGTGTGTGTGTGTGTGTTAAGTCTGTATATGAAGTTCAGAGTTAATCTATGGGTTTGAGGCTCAGGTCTTCCTAAGCTCCTTCTCCCACATACTGTGTAAATCTTGGTTCATGAGTGTGGGCAGTGGAATCAGAGTGCCTTAATTCCAATCCCAGGACTCCAGTCTAACTGCAGGGTCTACAGCAACTAATTAAACTTTCTATACCAAAAGTGCAAATTATAATAGTAACTACTTCACAGGATTGCTATGAGCATTAGAAGAGAAAATATAATAACAGCTTAGAACATGTATAGGTCATATTGTTAGCTCTACCAGAACTGTTAATAGCAGGAGCAGCAGCAGCAGCATTAGTTGTTGTTGCTGTTGTTGGGTGCCATTGAGTTAGATCTGACTCATAGTGACTCTATGTACAGCAGAATGAAACACTCCCTGATTCTGTGCCAGGCACAAGGAAAGATCTTATTTATGTTTAAGCCCATTTTTGCAAACACTGTGTCAATCCATCTAGCGGAGGGTTTTTCATTTTTGATTAACATGCCACTCTCCAAAACATGATGTCCTGTTCAAGGGATTAGGCCCTCCTGACTACACGCTCAAAACACATAAGATGCAGTCTGGCCATTCTTGCTTCCAAGGAGCACTCTAGTTGCACTTCTAGGACAGATCTGTTGGTTCTTTTGGCAGTCCATGGTATATTCAATATTCATCTCCAGCACCATAATTCAAAAGCATCAAGTCTTCTCCTGTCTCCTTTGTTCAATGTCCAGCTTTCGCAGCCATATTACGCAACTGAAAATCCCATGGCATGAGTCAGGCACACCATCATCTTCAGTGTGATATCTATACTTTTCAATACTTGAAAGAGATCTTTTGCCATAGCTTTTCCCAAAGCATTGCATCTTTTGGTTTCTTAGCTGCTGCTTCCACAAGTGTTGAGTATAGATCCAAATAAAGCAAAATCATGGACAACCTCAATCTTTTCTCCATTTAATGTGAAGTTGCAAGCTGATCCAGTTGTAAGGACTTTTGTTTTGTTGATGTTGAGTCATAACCCATAGAGAAGGCTATGATATTTGACCTTCATCAGTAAATGTTTCAAATCTTCACTTTCAGCAAGCAGAGTTGTGTCATCTGAATAATGCAGCCTGTTAATGAGACTTCCTCCAACCCTCATGCCATGTTCTTCTTCATAAATTCCAGCTTCTCAGATTATTTGCTCAGCATATAAATTGAAGAGATATGCTGAAAGGATACAGCCCTGATGCACCCCTTTCTCAACTTTAAACCAGGCAGTGTTTCTTTGTTCTGTTTGAATGACTGCCTCCTAGTCCTTGTACAGATTCCTCATGAATACAATTAGATGCTCTAGTATCTCCATTCTTTGCAGTGTTATCCATAATTTTTATAATCCACACAATCAAGTGCCTTTATACAGTTGATAAAACATAGAGAGACATCTTTAAGATATTCTCTGCTTTTAGCCAGTATCCATCTGACATCAGCAGTGATGTTCCTGGTTCCCCACCCTCTTCTGAATCTGCCTTGATTTTCCAGCAGTTCCCTATCTATATACTGCTGCAGTCACTTTTAAATGATCTTTGGTTAAAAATTTTGCTTGTATGTGATACTAATGATATTGTTCAATATTTTCCAAGCTCAGTTGGATCCCCTTTCTTGGGAATAGGCACAAATATGGATCTCTTCCAGTCAATTCACCAGGTAGCTATTTTTCCAAATCTTTTAGCATAAACATGTTAGCACCTCCCGTGCTGCATCTATTCGTTGAAACACCTTTATTGGTATTCCATCAATTCCTGGAGCCTTGTGTTTCACCAATTCCTTCAAGTAAGCTTCTACTTTGTCCTTCAATACCATTAGTTTCTCATCATATGCAACCTCTTGAAATGGTTGACCATCCACCAATTCTTTTTTGAATAATGAGTCTGTGTGTTCCCTCCATCTTCTTTTGATGTTTTCTACATTGTTTAATATTTTCCCTGTAGAATCTTTCACTATTGCCACTTGAGGCTTGAATTTTTTTCTTCAATTCTTTAAGCTTGAGAAAAACAGAGAATATTCTTCCCTTTTGGGTTTCTGTCTCCAATTCTTTGCACATGTCACTAAAATACTTGATTTGGTCATTTGAGCTGCCCTTTGAAATCTTCTGTTTAGTTCCTTAACTTCATCATGTCTCCCCTTTACTTTAGCTGCTCAACATTCAAGGGCAATTTTCAGGGTCTCTTTTGACATGTAATTTTGTCTTTTCTTTTTTTTTTCTGTCTTTTAAAAAATATTTTGCTTTTCTCATGAATGATATCTTTGATGTCATGCCACAACCCATCTGGTCTTCTATCATTCATGTCTAATGCATTAAACCTGTTCTTGAGGTGGTCTCTGAATCAGATGGGATATACTCAAGGTCATACCTTGGCTTTCATACACTTGTTCTAATTTTCTTCAGTTTCAGTTTGAACTTGCATATGAGCAGGTGATGATCTGATCCATAATCTGTACCTGGTCTTGTTCTGACATTTGAAATGGAGCTTTTCCATCATTTCTTTCTACAAATGTAGCCAATTTGATTCCTGTATGTTCTATCTGGTGACCACCATGTGTATAGTTGCTGTTTATGTTGGTGAAAAATGTATTTTCTATGAAAATGTCATTGGTCTGACAAAATTCTATTATGTGATCTCTGGCATTGTTTCTGTCATCAAGGCCATATTTTCCAAATACTGAACTTTCTTCTTTGTTTCCAACTTTTGCATTCCAGTCACCAGTAAGTATCAGTGCATCCTGGTTGCATATTTGATCTATATCAGATTGCAGAAGGTAGTAGAAATCTTCCCTTTCTTCATTTGTGGCCTTGGTGTTGGGCACCTAAATTTGAATAATGGTCATATTAACTGGCCTTCTTTGTCAGCATGTGGATATTATTCTACCACTGACAGCATTGTATTTCAGGACAGATCTTGAGATGTCTTTTTTGACAATGAATACCACCCCATTTCTCTTTAGTTTGTCATTCCCAGCATAGTAGACCATATGATTATCTGACTCAAAATGGCATGCTGGTCCATTTCAGCTCACTGATGCCTAGAATGTCAATATTTATGTGCTCTGTTAATCTTTTAATGATTACTAATTTCCCTAGATTCATACTAAGTACATTCCATGTTCCAATTATTATTGGATATTTACAGTTTCTCCTCATTTTCTGTCATGCCACATCAGCAAATGGAGGTCCCTGGGACTTTACTCCTTTTCTGTCATTAAGGTAGACTCTACTTTGAGGAGGCAACTCTTCTCCAGTAGTCTTTTGAGTGCTTCCCAACTTGTGGGGCTCATTTTCTGGCACTGTATCTAACACTATTTCTCTGCTATTCATAGGCTTTTCAATGTCTAGTTGTTTGGGGAGTTGACAGGTCCTCCTCCCTAGTCTGTCCTATTATGGAAGCTCAGCTGAAACCTGTCTACCCTGCTGGTATCTGAGCTGTAAGTGGCATAACTTTCAGCCTCATTAGCAACATGCAAGGCCCCATGGTATGGCAAACTGACAGATGTGGGGGGAGCTTATTGATAATAGCAGTGAAATAAAGAAAGTAATACTTGAAGAAGTATTGAAAATCTCAAATTAGAAAATTCGTCACAAAGAAGAGCTTCACTACTATGCTAAATTTAGGGATTGTTATTAAGTAATGTGGTTTCATACTACAGAACTTGAAGTTCTAGAACTTCAAGTACTATATTAGTTCTTTTCCCTCAATCCCACCCTACCTTACCTCATACCCACAATAGTAGACTGAATTGGGGTTGAGTTCCTTTAAATTTTATTTTCCAGAAACTTGGGTCTATGTGTGAGACTCACCTTTTGGTCCTTCATCCAAGGCTCACTTCATCTTCACCCTATTTTCTCTCCTCTTCCAAAAGGCACTTGTACCACCCTCTAAGATTTTACTCAGTTTATTGATGCATTTGGGCTGGGGTTTAGCTCAGTTGGCAGAATGCTGCTCCACACTCTCTGAGGACTCGGGTTCCATCTCCAGCACCACAAAAGTGGGAGAAGGACATGGCAACCCACTCTTGAAGCAATCCCAAAACAATCATCCATTGAAAATCCTATGAAAGATAGAACCTGACAACATTGTTGCAGTTATTTCCTCCTATAATCCGTTTTTTATACATTAAAAAAAATAGGATTAGGAGAAGAACTTGGCCTAAACTACAGAAGGATCTGATGGAGGACAAAGAGAGCTCCTGAGATTTTTCTTTTCCAATGTATTATGTTCTCTTTCTGTCTCTCTTTTCACCTCAAGATAAAAAGAGACTGCAAGGACAACAGAAGAAATATGTCCAGGCACTTCTATTGGCTGTACCATACAAAGAAGTGCAAATACAAGATCTTATACTTTACGTATGTTCACCAGTTCATCCATTCTAAATTTGTGCTAAGAATCCACAGTTGTGCTGGGTACTAAGTATCCAGGTGAGGACAACCATATCCTTCCTTCTAGCAGCCACCCTTTTTCCAGTTTCTGTGCTGGCTATTCCATTACCTTTGCTTGCCAAGTACTTTCTCACTTACTTAATTCAATTCAACTACTTGAATATATCTCCATTTTAGTTTCCTCCCGTTTCATGACTCTCTCATGTATGACCAAGCCCTCCCTCAACAACCCCACCACTATCACTTCCCAAGGTATGCACCTATCCGAGCCTCTGCACATTTTTATGTAAGTCTCTCCCTCGACAACTTGTTTCTTAAAGTTAGAGATTATGTCTAGCTTAGGACAGTGACTGGTACATTATAAATACTTAGAAACTTATAGTTTGAGTATAAATAGGACAAAATTTTCTACTAAATGAAAGTTATACATTTTTAAAATGGAAATAATGCTATGATAAGGACAAAATAATAAATAAATTTACAAAGTACTGTGGAAGAAGAAAGAGTAACCAACCTTGCCTGAGGCAGATACAGAGTAGAAGAAGAAAATAATTGCTGCTACTGATAAAGAGGTTATCTAGGACAAAGGCAGCCTGTACTATTATTATCAGCTGTGGAGCCAAAACTTTCCAAATGTATTTTCTGTCACTTTGTCCTCTCTTCCTTCCTCTCTAGTCTCACAGGACTACTTATCATTTTTCAAACATTCCAGAATGCTCCTGACATATACCCTTTACATTGTTTCATGATGATTTAATTAAGATATATTTATATGTGTGTATATTCACAAGTGTATACCGAACTGCGATATGAAATTCACTTCTTACTCTGAATTTTTGACAAAATAATTTTCCAAAACCCTATTCTAAAGCAGTAGATTTCCACCTCGGGTAAATCAGAGACTTCTGTGAAAATCAGATGAGACTATGGGCTTGTCCCTGCACTTGCAAGATTTCCCACATGACTTCAGAGAATTCTCAAGCCCTCTGAAACATTCCAGAACCTCCTAGGCTGTAAGGACCTCAGTTTCAGAGCTGTCCCTAAAGATTCATCAGCTGCTAATCATCACAGAGACATTCCATCACCTATTAATGGGCCCAGCCTCCAGCCTGCCGAGTGAGAGAAATGGGAGATTCCAGAAGACACTGACTATGCCGAGGACCCTTGACCTATAGCAGTCTGTTGGAGGGAAAGAAAATTACAGGTGACCAAAAATGTGCATCAAGACTGCTTCAGTGGTGAAAAACTATGACAAATTATATGACACAAAATAGAAGAGTTGACCTTGGCACTGAACTAACTAGTCACTTATTCCCCAAATATATAGGAGTATGTGAAAATAGGTGCTACTCTACTGGGGCTTTCACAATACATCCTCAAGCTGTATCTCACGATGAATATACATGAAAAAATTTACTCTTTTTGCAGTACTAGGGAATTGAACCCAGGTCCTCTCACATGCTAGACAAGTGCTCCGCCACTGAGCCACATCCATTGCCGCTTTTTAATTTTTATTTTGAGACAGGGTTTCCTAAATTGCACAAGCTGCTCCTGGCCTTGAACTTGCAATCCTGCCTCTGCTTCCTTATTCACTGGGATTACAAGCATCTGCCATAGCACCTGGCTTGAAGCTTTTCTTAATAACACATGTAACCACTGACTCAAGAGGAAAAAAAGTAGAAGAGCAGAGTACAGCTCTACAGACAGAAAAATTCTGGTGGGAAAAGACACGTGTCAAGACTAAGCTTTTAGTCCCTCAGCCCACCCCAACCACCCACCTGGCTGAGGGGAAAAGGCAATTTGGAGGCCTTGATTCATTGAAGATTGCAGCTCACACTTAGAGTAAAGCAATGAAAGTCACCAATCCAAACAGTTACCATGTAGCCACTATGGAATGAACAATTCTCAAAAGCTTTCAACACATAAGAAAATAAATGTTTGAGAAGAGGACATCTAGAATAAGAATAGTCACCCATCTGTTCTCCCTTAGCTCAGCTTCCAGGGCTGCAACAATAATGTGACTTTTAAAAGATCTTTGTTTTCTCCTATATAAATAAAGCATCCTCCACCTAAATACATACTATTTAGTTGGCCAGTGGTGGTGGGTTCCATGGAAAGAAGGACCTTTCTTTGATGAAATATTTACCTTCTATTCAGTGAATGGCAAGGAAAGCCTTTTTGAAATACCTATTAAGAGTCTATAACTGAAATCATGGAACTTTCATCTCAGGTGGTCACTGGGATTCCCTACCTAAGGTTATTGCTGCCACCATCATCACTGGTCGATCCACTTAATGACAAAAGTCAAGCACCAAATAGCCAGGTGAATTAGAAGCCAGGAGGACTTTTAATCAAAATGCTCACACATAAGAACAAATCATCAAATCAGTCCTTAAGTGTCACCTGTGCTTCAGGAATGAGCACCCTGAGCAGAAATCCTTGCCTCTGCCTTCTTTCTAAAGCTTAACTATAAAAACAGTCCAAGTGTTTCAGCTAATTCACAACAGAGCTTTCTATTGGTACTTTGGGATATAAAATGTTTGTGAGCAAGGAAGTCAGTGCTCCAGACTAAAAGGTTTACTGATGAACTGAGTCATCCTGTTAAGAAAGTCTTCTGTCCGCAGCTGTATATGGGGCAGCCTTGACCTCTATGTACCTGACACTGTAAATATCAGGGATCAGCAGATGAGTGATGACAACATGGGACTCTGAGACAAGGCCTCTTTGTTGTTTATTTCATCCCCTTGGCCTTGAGGAAAGCAATAGTGGCACAGCCATACTAGACACTGACTGGTGAAGAGCAGGCACACGTGATAATTTCCCAGGTGAGGCAATCCTGACCATGGTGGAGATGGTGATGATGTTAATGGAGAAAATGTAAACCAAGCCCATGAACATATATGTGGAGAATAAAATATCATTTGTTTCATAAATGGTGCCATTAAAACAGGAGATTTTCATGATACAAAGGATGTCACAAAAGAAGGGAGCCATCACTCTGTCACCCAACTGCAAACACAGCACAGATATCACATGGGCAGCTGGTATTATCAGACCATTGTGAAAGGCACCACACACCAGCTGGGTAAACACACACGATGTTGTTGTTGTTGTTAGGTGCCATTGAGTTGTGTCTGACCCATAGCGACCCTCATAGGGTTTTCAATGGCAGATTGCTTTCCGGATCGCCTTGGGAGTGGGTTGCCATGTCCTTCTCCCATTTTTGTGGTGCTGGGAATCAAACTCAGGACCTCAGAGACTGCAAAGCAGTGCTCTACCAACTGAGCTAAATCCCAGCCCCAAGTACACACATGATAGTTTACAAATATTCCAGCTCAGAAATTTCCAGATAGCCATATAGCAGTTGACAAAGACAAAAAAGATAGGCACATTCTCAGCTGTGAGACTAGAGAACACTGTGGAAAAGTGGCCAGTGTGTGTACTCTATAAACTAACCAGCAGTGTCAGGGAAAGTATATGGCCACATAGATGAGAGCCATGATGATATCATCTCCTAATGAAGATACAGATGACAACACTCATAGAAGGTGTGGCACCTAGCAAGGTGAATTCTGCCAACTTCTGTGAAGCTATTGCCCTGTATTCTGAATTCTCAGAAATGGCAACAAAACAGGTCAGTATGAGAAGACTCTTGTTCTGACATGGACCCTAAGTTGTGGGCATAAGCATGGCATAAAGAAAAACAAGATGATAAAAGCAAAGCAAGAGAGCTCTATCCAAAATTTCTTCCTGCTGTACATATGAGAAAGTTGTCCTTTTTTCTTCAGGCTTCTATTCCCTGTCACTGTAGACTTAGAAATAAATTCCTATGCATAGATAAGGGAAATTTCCCTTCAACATACTCTAGATACAGGGTTACACTGAGTCTCTGCCATTATATTTTTCTTCTTTGCAATCTCCTCCTCCAAATGCTGATGTTACGATGGGACAAAGAACAGCAAGGAGATGCTTGTGGCCAGTCATTCCAATGAATGGAAAATTTTATAAAATATCTCTATATTTTTAAAGTTGGATAAAAACCCACCTCAACAATATAAGCTAAATTTTATAAAAACTCTGAAAATTATTGGTTCAAAAAGAAATATAATACTGTAGGGATGTGGAAAAGCACAAAGACTGAGTAGTGGACATTGAGATATTCTAGAGAGTAGTTTCAATTGAATTCTGAATTTAAAAGTGAGATTCCAGTGAAGCAGTACAGTCTAGATATCCCATTGAACCCAAAATTAGAAGATAACTAACTTAGAAAGGATTTTCTTCTATAAATAAAGCCTGAATTTGAAACAGAACTGAGATCAAGGAAAGATTCCCATCTATAAAGAGGACCCAGAAAGTGACAGGCCCATTTGTGGAGGTGCCAGAATTGCCAAAGGGAGGTGGGAATCTGCCAGCATCCAGGAGCCTGGTGTTTAGACTCTACAAGACTCTACTTCAGTAAAAAATCCAGTCCTGATATAAGGCGTTGCATTATTCCACATTATGCTGTTGTAACAAAATACAGACTACGTACTTTGTAAACAATAGAAGATTATTTGTCTCATGGTTCTGAAGTCCAAAATCAATGCCTTGCATCTGGTAAGGGCCTTCTTGTTGTGTTTTAACATGATAAAAGGAGCCCAGGTGCCATGATGCAGGCCTATAATCCCTGCAACTAAGGAGGTTAAGGCAGGAGGCTCATAAATTTGAGGCTAGAGGTAGCATGTGCAACTTAGCAAGACTTTGTCTCAACACAAAAAAAAATTTTAAAAAGAATCTTGGAGGACACAG
The DNA here is from genome assembly GCA_007922755.1 of Pedetes capensis. Classification (NCBI taxonomy): domain Eukaryota; kingdom Metazoa; phylum Chordata; class Mammalia; order Rodentia; family Pedetidae; genus Pedetes; species Pedetes capensis. The sequence continues at coordinate 47,730 of VMDO01008057.1, read as the reverse complement.
CTTAGTTGTACTTTCCTAGCATGGGTAAGACCCTAGGTTCAAACCCTAGTACTGCCAAAGAAAAAAAAAAAGAAAAAGAATAAAAAGAAGATATTATATGATAAGAGAGCATGTGAAGGAGAGTAAGAGAGGGCCAAGTTGCTTTTATAACAAGCTTGCTTTTATCATGATAACATTAATCCATTCATAAGGGCAGAATCCTCCTGACCTAATCACTTAAAGTTTCTACCTCTCAATACTGTTTCATTGAGGACTAAGTTTCCAACACATAAACTTTGAAGGATATATTCAAAGCATAGCTTTCTACCTTGGCCCACCAAAATTTATGTCCTTCTTACATGCTAAATATGTTCACTTTATTCCAATAGCCCCAAAAGTCTTAATTCATTCCAGTGCCAACTCAAAATTCTGTCCAGTCTCACCAGATATGGGTGAGACTCAAGGGACAATTCATCCTGAGGCAAATTCCCCTCTACTTATGAGCCTGTGAGATCAAAACAAGTTATGTGCTTCTTTTAATCATATATTCCATCCTCAAATAATTTCTCCCTTTTTCTAAATTTTATCATGAGCAGCCAAAAAAAGCCATGTAGCACCTTGAATGCTTTGCCATGTAAATATTTCTTCTGTTAGCTATCCTAGCTCATTGTTTTTAAGTTTGCCTCCTATAAAACCCTAGAAACAGACGCAATGCCACCATAATTTTTCAACTCTGTAACAAAGGTGGCCATTACTACAGTTTTCAATATCTTATTCCTCAGTTCCATCCAAGATCTCATTAAAATGACATTCACTGTCCATACTTCTGTGAGCATTATGATCTCAACCACTTATATAATCTCATTCTAGATTTCCCCTAAAGTTCTTCTTTTCTTCTGATCCCTTACTAGAGTCATTCTAAATGTTCCTTTCATGAAAATCTAGGCTTTTCTAGCCTACTCCTCAAAATTCTTCCAGTATCTCTATCCATTATTCAATTCTGAAACTTCCTCCAATGTTTTTAAGTACGTTACAGCAACAGTCTCACTTTTCAGTACCAATTTGCTGCCTTTGTCCATTTTATGCTGCTATAACAAAATACTGCAGGCTAAGTAATCTATATACAAGAAAGGTTTATTTGTCTCACAGTTCTGGAGGCTAGGAGCAAGGAGTCACATATGGTAAGGGTCTTCTTCCTGCATTATCATAAAGTCAAAGGCCTCACATAGCAAGATATCATACAAGAGAGAGCAAGCGGGGGCCAAACTCATTTTCTTAACAAATCCACTCTTGCAATAATGATAATATCCATTCATGAGGAAAGAGCCCAGAGGACCTGGAAAGTGATAGGTCAATTTGTGAAGAAAGCTGAACTGGGGAGGAAAAGTAGAGGTCTGCCAGGAGCCTGGCATTTACACTGGGAAAAGAGCTCCTCTGGTAAAAAGGTCAGTCATAATATCAGGTGGATGCTGATTTTTCTCCGTTGTAGGATGAGATGATAGGGAGTAGGAAACAGATGAAATAACCACTCTGTCAGGAAGACGTCATGCATGATCTATGTGTGAAATACACATAGGACCCTGAGTCTCCTGGGGAGAATCTGGTTTCTTTCCTTTTGTTCTGGGACAGAAACAAATTCCCTTTCTCTTTCTCCCTCCATCAGCCCCTTAAACTTGAATGCTGCCATGCTCATTTTATGAAAATTCCTCTTTCAAAGGTCACCTATGAAATTTTTATTGCTAAATCCGGCGCTCTTTCTACTTAGATCTCTCTGATGCACTTAATGCTACTGGACAGTGCTTCTTGGAAACTTGTGCTAACTTGGTTTCTATGACACTGTACTCGTTACTCTTCTTCCCCACCCCCAATTCTTCTCTTGCCTCCATCCCCATGAAGGTAAATATTCCCTCAAGTCAGTGTTTGGCTCTCTGACCTTTTCTCTTTTCCTTCTTCCACTGAAAGAGGTAATCCATTTTACCATCATCACTTGTAGGTTGATTCCTCTGAAACCTTCATTTCTAATCCCAAGTGGCAGTCACATATTTCAGATTCTCTACTGGCCTTTTTTATGTGTAGGTCATATCATCATTTCAAATTTAGCATTTGAGGAATTAAATTTATCACCTACCCTTTATCTTCTCCGAATGAATTTTCTCTCTATTGTATTATCTGCAACAGTAACATCATACTTTCCAAAACCACATAGGCTATGGCTTGAATACGTCCCCCAAATTTCTTGTTATAGAAACTTAATCTCCAAAGTAATATGTCAGGGGTTCTTTAAGAGGTGGACCCTCTGGGAAGTGATTGGCACTCATGGATTAATGAATTATTGGCTTGTCTTGGGAGTGATTTTTTTATAAAAAGCAAGATCTCTTTAGCATGCTTTCTCTACCTCACCATGTGATGTTTTCTTACATGTTGTGATGCAGCAAGAAGGCTCTCCCCAAATGCTGGCACCATGCTCTTGGATGTTCCAGTTTCCAGTACTATGAGCTAAATAAACCTCTATTCTTTATACATTATCCAGTCTGTGGCATTCAGTTATAATAGTAAAACAGGTTCTAAAATAATATACAGTCAAAAATTTGGAGTAAAATCTAATTCAGTTCAACATATATAATTTCATTTTTATTCTCATCTTTTTCCTTTTTCCTTTCATAAGACCCTCTCATCAGTGTAAGATGGTGTACCTTTGATTTTATACAACTTTATATCAGACATATCAGAGTAATAATTGTTGTTGTTGTTGTTAGGTGCCGTTGAGTTGAGTCCCAACTCATAGTGACCCTATGTCCAGCAGATCTAAACACTTCTTGATTCTGTGCCAGGCACACGATCTTATTTATATTTAAGCCCATTGCTGCAGACACTGTGTCAATCCATCTGGTGAAGGGTTTTCCTTTTTTTCGTTGACCTGCCACTCTCCCAAACATGATAATTAGTTACTCTTAATGCCTCCTTTGCCGATTTATGTCTAAATGCTCTTAAATATCCTTGTAGCTAACAGAAGACACAGGAAATGATTCTTCCTTACTACTAAAATGTTTAGCACTACCCCATGTTCAAGTTCAGCCTTTCCTAATAGTTATTGTGATTTTTTTGTCTTTCCCAAACACTCCAAACCTTAGAAGTATCTTTAATATATTTAATCCTTCAGATAAACTTTAATTACATCTTATATATCCGCCTTTTTGCAAGTTGCGTAGGACCTCTGTTCTGGCTCTTCTGGTGCCTTCACCCCTATCCTCTTTGAGAGCAAACTTTATGCTAACTGATTAAACCAAGACAACTCTACTTGAGGCATATAGGTGGCCCTACTTCTCCTCAACAAACTATCATCTTTCCCCCCTTATACTCAACCAATTTGGAGCCACCCAGACAGGAGCCACCGCCTGCATATGAATATTCACAGGCCAAGAGCCTCTGGATAGCAGTAGGGCTTGGTTCACCTTGAGAATTTCATTCAGTCCTTATGTTAGCGAGCTTGTGCTTCGCTGTTGCCAAAATACCTGACAGAACAATGTAAGGAGAAAAGATAGGTTTATTTGGCTCATAGTTTACAGGACTTCAATCCATAGATGTAGGGAGATGTTACACTAGGACCTGTGGTGGAAGACTTCACATCATGGTGACAGAAAGCAGAGAGAGGTTGGCCCAAACTGGGGTCTCAGGTAAAACCTCCAAAGGCCTACCCCTAGTTACCTGCTTCCACCAGTTGGATCCCACTTCCCAGTTTCCATAGCTTCCCAAACGAGTGCCACCATCTCAGGACCAAGCATTTAGACACACGGCCTTTCAGAGACATTTTAGGATTAAACCATAACAGTTTTGAAGACCCAAGATTCATTTTCCTACATCCTGGCATCAATCTTCCTTTCTGTGGTAGAAAGAACCCTTGATTTCCCTTCTGATAACTGTTGAAGCATGGACTGTTCTCTTACAAAGCCAGAGAAACATAATCCAGAAAAGGACACTAAAGAACAAAATCAGGCCCCACTCTTCCTTGCTTTTCCCCATTCTACTTTTAATGCTACTTTTCAGCCAAGATAGCCTTTCCACAGAATCAGTTCACAACATTTTCATATCTAACAGTAAGTGGTGATACTTGTCCCAGACAGCAGTATAAACTCCCTAACCTTGATCTCTCCAGAGTCACTTATCTTCCTGTTCTTCTCCATGGACTCATCTCTCATTAGAAAAGAGTCTCTTCTATATTGATCTCCAAACAGCTTTTTTGTTGACAGAATGATAATTTATTAATTTATAATGAACACTAGAACTGGCTGGAAAACCCTATTCTTTGACTTTTATGGCATTCATTAATTAACATCTGGAACTGGGAATTGCATATTCTCTGGTATGTTAGTCGTTGTCATCTCCCTGGCAATAAAACCAACACAAAAAAACTTATGGTGGAAGAAGTTTATCGGGAGCTCACAGTTAGAGAACCAGTACACAGTGGCAGCAGAGCAGGCATGGCAGTGGCAGCAACAGGGTCTATGACTGATGACCTCACAGGGTGGTAGACTTGGAAAAGAAAGGGACAATGCTGCAGGTCCAGGGTAAAAACCTCTAAGAGCCTGCCCCAAGGGAGCTACTTTCACCAACAGCTCACCTTCCGGAGCATCACAACTTCCCAGGACAGGACAGTGCTATCAGTTGGGGACCAAACAACATGACCTTTGGGGGGAAATTTAGGTGCAAATCATAACACTTGGGTTCTCAATAAATGTTACCTCCCAGTTCATACTTAACAGCATTACCTGCACATGTTACTTAATTATATTCTACCTTTTATTGAGTCTACAGCCATACTACTCTGGCATCCAACTTCATCAGATCTCAGAAGCTAAGCCGGGGTGGGCCTGGTTAGTACTTGGATGGGAAACCACCAGGGAATACTGGGTGCTGTAAGCTTGGGAGAAGGACCCGGTAACCCACTCCAGAAACAATCAGCCTTTGAAAACCCTATGAATAGCATAGAAGCACTGACAATCGTGCTGGACATGGCAGGGTGTCAGGTAGTGTTTCATTCTATTGTACATAGAATCGCTGTGAATTGGGCCTTAACTTGATAGCAGCTAACAACAGCAAAAACCTTGTATTGCTCCCTGATTTGTTTGTCCACATGTCATGCTGTGGAGTCTTATGTGTTGCTGTGATGCTGAAAGCCATGTCACTAGTATCTCAGATACCAACAGGGCCATGGTGAACAGGTTTCCGCTGAGCTTCCAGACTAAGACAGACTAAGGAGAAGGACCCAGCACCCCAATCCTGAAACAATTAGCCATTGAAAACTCTATGAATAGCAGAGAAGCACTGTCAAATATAGTGCCAGAAAGTAAGCCTCGCCCCCAGGCAGGAAGGCATTCAAGAAATGACCAGGGAAGAGTTGCCTCCTCAAAACTAGAGTTGGCCTCATTGATGGGAATGTAGTAAAGCCCCTGAGACCTCCATTTGCTGATGTGGCATGACTCAAAACAAGAAGAAACATGGTGGATACAATGGGCTCAAACAAAAACTGATCACGTGCGTGACACAGTGGTGGGTGATGTTTCTTTCTCTTGTACATAGTGTTGCTATGAATTGGATCAGACTCACTGGCACCCAGCAATAACAACAACAACTTGTATTGCTACTAAACTGTTACATGTAAAAAGTCTTAACTTGAATCCTTTGATTCCACAAATATATACCAGACTCCTTTCATGTGCAAAAAAATTGTTAAATAAACTGAGTGACTTAAATATGAAATAAATTTACTAACCGTCTTCAATCTAGAGGGGATAAGAGATAAATATGGTAATATCTTTAATATTAAGCAGACTATGGTAATAGACATTAAAGTATTTAAATGACAGTAATACTAATAGTCACCCAATGTTCTTCATGCATGTTGTACTCTTTCATTTATCCTCTCCAAAATACCAGGAAGTAGATGGTTTTATTTTTGTTTTGCAGAGAAGGAATCTAAGATTTGAAAAGCTGTAGTGATTTGCACAGTAGTCAACCAGCACTAAATGGCAACATTGGAATTCTGCTCCAAAGTCTTTGATCCTAACTTTATGAGAAGTCAAAAAGAGGTAAAAAAAAAAAAATCACATCTACTTGGGACATCAGAAGAGTTTTATGAAGCAGATCACTTTAAAGATTAATTCTGAAGAATGGTTAGGATTTCAAAAAAACAGGAAGATAAGAAAGAAATTCAAGACAATGAAGGCAATGACTTAAAAATAACAAAATCAGGAAAACCAGACTTCTATGAAGAATAACAATTACAGGTATTTGACTGGAGAATAGGATTTGATTAAGAGGTTACAACCAGATTGGAAATGGCATTTGTTTTTTAAAAGAGAAGGATCTGTTTTAATTTAGGTGATAATAGGGTGCATAACTCCATCTCCAACTATTACCCTTACTCTGAAATGACACAAATAAGGCTTCACAACCTAGGATTTGACTTAGATTTTAAAAAGAAAATGTTATCGAATAGAAACTAGCCAGCAATGAGGACTTGAAAGATAATTTGAACAGGAGAGAAAATGAGTTATTGGTAGCTGCTGTTGTGTCATTGAAAAGGGTTATCAGAATGCCTGAGTGAACTGAGAGAAAAGAGAATAAGTAAGAGACTAGGCCAAAGTATGAGAATGAAAATTCCATAGAATTTAGAGATGAGGGAGAAAGAATATAATATATACAGAAAAAGAAACTTCAATTTGTCTTTTTTTCTTATACTTTGGGGTTTTTTTCCTTTTATTTATAAATGTTGGCGGGGTACAGAGAAATAAGACATGTTATATCCATCATGCAACTATTACATCACTTTTGCTTAGACATTTATCAACTTACATATTTTACAGTGCTGTAAGTCCCATATATTCATAAAGTTGCATCATATATTTTGAGGTAATCCTCTTCCCCTTTGGTCCTCTATTTTATTTCCCCTCACCTTCCCCCTTTCCTCATCCTTTGCTCCCTCCACTGATTCCCTCCCCCCTTCTTTCAGTTATGCTTATATTTTCCATTCACAGATAAGTATGGTTGATTCTCTTAATATATCTATATATGTATAAGTTTATTTTTCCTTTAAGTTAGGTTTGGGTCCCACATATGGGTGGAAACACAGGGTATTTCTCTTCGAGTATTGAGCTCATTCCTTTAAGATGATGATCTTTAGTTCCATCAACTTTGCTGCAAATGACATTATTTCATTCTTCTTTATTGCCACTTAATATTCCATGATTTTTCTATCCGTTCATCTCTTGAAGGACGTCTTGGTTGATTCCACACCCTTGCTGGTGTGAAGAGTGCTCTATTAAATATGGGAGTGAGAGGTTCCTGAAGTATGACAAATTTTCTTTCTTAGGGTATATTCCCAGGAGTGGTACAGCTGGGTCATACAGCAATTCTATCCTTAGTTTCCTAAGGTACCTCCATATTGATTTCCAAAGTGATTGACTATTTACAGTCCCAGCAGCAGTGTGAAAAATTCCTCTTTCTCCACATCCTCACCAGCATTTGTTATTAGTTGTTTTGTTAATCTTGGCCATTCTTACTGGAGTGAGATGAAATCTCAGTGTTGTTTTGATTTCCCTAATGGCTAGGGATATTGAGCATTTTTTCATGTGTTTATTGGCCATTTGTACCTCTTCATTTGAGATCTGTCTATTTGAGACCACTTATTTATTGGTCTATTTGTTGTCTTGTCTTGGTATTTGATTTGAGTTCTTTGTATATTCTAGAAATTAGTCCTCTATCTGATGTGTAGGGTACAAAGATTTTCTCACATTCTATGGGCTCTGTCTCTCAACTCTGTTGATTGTTTCCTTTGCTATACAGAAGCTTTTTAGTTCATGTAATCACATTTGTCAGTTCTTGGTGCAGTTTCCTGGGCAATTTGTCTTGTTAAGAAAATAATTTCCTATGTGTATGTATTGGAGTATATTCCCTATCTTTTCTTCTAGTAGTTTTAAGGTTGCCCTTTTTATGTTGAAACTTCTGATCCATTTCAAGTTGACTCTCATACAGATTGAGAGACACAGATCTATTTTCAGTTTTCTGCAAATAGATATCCAATTTCCCCAGAACCATTTGTTGAAGAGAATGTCTTTTCTCCATTGAACATACTTAGCCCCCTTGTAAAAAAAAAATCAGGGGGCTATTATTGCATGGATGTGTCTCTGGGTCTTCAGTTCTGGGGAAATTTCAATTAGATGTCTTAGAGGCAAAGTAAGTTTGAGTGCTGCCTAATAAAATGTGACTTTTTTAGTAGGAGCAAAGAGAATGGAGATTGTGCAAAGGTTCGTCACCACTGAATCCTCAGCGCCTAATGTGGTACCTGAAAATTAATGAATAAATGTGAGTGTAAGGTATTAATGGGGTCATCAGCAAAGATGATCGGATATATCCTCCATGGCCAAGGACTCAAAGAAGAAAAGAAGAAAAGAACCAGATTGCTGGTACCTCTGTAAGTAGTGAATAGGTTGCCAGAAAAATTAATCACCATGTGAAATAGAAAATCTAGGATAAGGAAGCACCATGATACATAAAAGAAGGAAGAATTGAGTAACAGTACTAGAATATACTAAGCTTCAGGAAGACAGAAAGCCTGTATTCCAATTATCTTTTTCCCCTTTTCAATGCCTGGACATGTTATTCAATGTTGAACTAAGCAAGGTTGAAGGGATTCTTCAAGATCTTCATCAAAAGCAGAATCCCTGAATGTCTTATGAATAGATGATCACTTCATAGAACTATAAAAGGAAGAAAAGGCCTTGTTCCCACTGCCCATGAGAGGCCTGAACTCAGGGACTCCCTCCACATGGCTCCGGAGCTCCTGGCACAACAAAGGCTCTTCAGATGGAGGACCTGCTGGAGAGTACAACAAGGTCCCCCTGATGTGGCCAACCTAACCCCTCATCCCATCTATAACCTGCAGCTCTGCAACCACCCTCTTCCCAGCAATAAAATCTGAGTCACAGAGGACAAATTTCTGACTGTTACTTGTGTCTAATAAATAACTGCCATTGATTTTCCAGCCCAGGGCCATGCTGTTCCTATTTCATCAGCAATTCTGATAGCTGACACCAGAAGAGTCTGAAAAGTCACTCTCACAGTATTGGTGCCGTGCATCCCCCATCGTCACCCAGGGTGAGCCTAAAGCCTGCATGGCCTGACATCTTGAAAAGTGAATCCAGGAAGTTGAGAAGCCACTGTTTCCCTCCTCTATTCACTGCTGCTTCTATCACAGTCCTAGGCCAAGAATATGGGCAAGCTTCTACTTTGGGTCTCTGTCCTCATCAGCCTCCTTTCAGACGTCTTTGCTCAACAAGGTAAGGAGATCAGGGGATGGTCAAGGAGCATGAGATAAAAAAAGAGGTTGTATCTTGGTTATATTTCCCCTGAATTTATAATGAATATCATTATATTTCTTATTTTATCCCACAGACCTCAGTGGGAAGGTATTTGTGTTCCCTAGAGAATCCTCAAGTGATCATGTGAATTTGATCACACAGCTGGAGAAACCTCTGCAGAACTTTACCTTGTGTTTTCGAGCCTATAGTGACCTTTCTCGTGAATACAGCCTCTTCTCCTACAATGCCCGTGGCAAGGAAAATGAGCTACTGATTTATAAACCAAAACTTGGAGAATATAGTCTATACATTGGAGGGGTGAAAGTCACAGTCCAAGTTATGGAAGAGTTTCCTTCCCCAGTGCACATCTGTACTAGCTGGGAGTCCTCTTCAGGCATTGCTGAATTTTGGATCAATGAGAAGCCTTTGGTGAAAAGAGGTCTGAGGCGGGGTTACTCCGTGGAAGCTCACCCCAAGATCATCCTGAGGCAGGAACAGGACTCGTATGGAGGTGGGTTTCAAAAGAGCCAATCCTTTGTGGGAGAGATTGGGGATTTGTATATGTGGGACTCTGTGTTGTCCCCAGTAGAAATTAGCTATGTATATATGGGTTCCCCTCCCAATCCTAATATTCTGGACTGGAGAGCTCTGAACTATGAAATAAAAGGATATGTCGTCATCAAGCCCCGTGTGTGGGCCTGAGATTTTGCATCCACAAGAGTTCTTGAAAATGAAATGGCCAATGCCTAAGAGATATGCTCAGAGCAATTGGATACTAGGTACTATATCTGTACCTCTTTCTTCTTTGAATTTCTTATCTGTCTAATAAAAAACATTACATTATGCCACCTGTGTTTGCTTAGTGTTTGTCATATTCCCAAACACTTTCTCTTAGATATACTTTTTTAGTAATTGGTATATCATTATTCAGAAAAATCAGGTTAAGTATGGGGAAGGAAAGATTTAAGTAACTAGAAAAATACATCACAGAGCCAGAGCACTCAGTTACTGGGGCAGTGGCAACACTTATAAAGTACTGGTAATCCTTTCAATAATAACTCAAAAATATGTGTAGAATTGCAGTAGAAATCCTTCTATTTGTTTTTCCAACTACAAATCAATCAAAATGAAGCCTGAGGTTGCTCCAGGGAAACAGCTATAATGAGATAAGTAAGCAATAGTTGAGAACTTGACAGCAAGTAATGAGGCAAGGGCAAAAAAAAGCTAGAGTAAAAGGAATGAAAACTAAAAATGTATAAGAAACTGGAATTGTTTTGAATGAAGAGAAACATGCTTTATGTCTCAAAAGCGCCAGTGATACTGCACAATGCTTGGCTTTCATAGCGCTACCTGGCTGTCACCAAGAACATACTATACTCCGAATATTGCTCATAAGAATCCCCTGTTTAAATTTCTTCCAGGGATCTCTACTTCTCAGAGGATGCACTTGCAAATTTACACCTAAAAGTGACTTTGCCTTCCACATCCTGGTTCCCTTACCTCTCAGTGTACATGTCAGGTACAGCTCAGCACAGTAAATGGCATACTAGTTAGAATACTAAAAAATAATTGCCATATGTTATTATTAGTCATTATATTTATAATTACTAAAAGCATGGAGTACAATACATGACATCTATTCAAAAGATCTGAGTTCCCCTCCCAGAGAAGAAAGTTCCTCAGAGGTAGGTAGTTTGGTCTGCATACACTAAAAAAGACAACCCTTGTTCACAGACAATAGAGCACTAAACCAAAGGAAATCAGAAAGACAGCATCCAGTACAACTTTAGAACAACCACAGTTATGACGTCAAACTCCTGAAGCCATTCCCCCAGAATAGAAAAAGCAGCAGGCACCAGATCAAGAAAATAGAAGAGAATCTGGGAACACCATGATGGGGCAAGGGGATGAGAGACAGAGGAAAAGCAGAACCTCAGAAGACACACTACTTAAAAACAAGTTAGTTAGACAGAGACTTTAGCAATGTAAGGAGCACTTTCCAGGTGCCATCTCATGAGTTAAGATTTACTTTATTGTTTTTTAATATTAATTGCCTTTCCATAAAACTTGTGCTGAGTACTAAAAAAAATCTGTCTATTCTTATATAGCAGATGTTCCCACCAAGAACATGTGAACACGTTGTTTGCCCTCACATTGTGTAAGCACTCAACGGTAGACTGTTTTAGTTTAACCATCTCCTCTGCCAAGGAACTTAAAACAAATTTCAGAAATGAAGCCAGTACACTCAAATAGTAGCATCCATTTGTTCAGTATTTATTGAGCTGCTATTCTATTCCAGGCATTATGCCAAGTACTGAAATGTTATATTGGGTGAAATAATCATGATGCTTGCCTTTTTAGAGTTTATATTCTAATAAGTGTGTGTCATCTAAATATGGATTCCTCCCAACAATAATCAGCCTATGCTGTAATCTATCCCTCACATTTTTAGTTGTTTTTTTTTTCTTTGCTTGGTATCCTCCTATTCCTTTCCCAATTCCACCTGAGTTAGAGACATCATTTACTCTAGCTGATCCTTGGCAACTTCTTTCATATTTATTAGGATCTAGTGTTTGTGTCTAGTTTCTTAATCTTACTAACTATGTCACTTTTGTTTTGTTATTGCTAGGTCCTGTCAAGTTGGGTTCAACTCACAGTGACCCTATGTACAACATAACGAAACATTCCCTGACACTGTGCCATGTGCAGCATTACTGCCAGTGATTCTCTGCTATTCATAGAGTTTTCAATGGTAGCTTGTTTCAGGAGTGGATTGTCAGGTCCTTCTCCCTACACTACAGCACCTGGTACTGCCAAGTAGTCTCCCATCCAAGGACTAACCAGGCCAACCCTGCTTAGCTTCTGAGATCAGGCAGGATCAGATGCCAGGATGCTATGGCTGCAAGCTGTCCCTTTTAGAATGGATCTTTTTTGACAGAATCCAAGATAACTACATATCAGCTTTTTCTTCTATGTGGCGCATACTTCATCCAAAAGAAACACTCATGCATCCCTTGCCCTGCAGTTTCTAGGCATCTAGGGTGATCTTAATGCAGACACTATTGTCCTGATCTTACAATGGCTATAACTTTCTCAAGTTCTCTGAGTATACTAGTAGCAAGGAGTATATTGCATGCTTTCTGGATGTTTCCATGGAAACTCCCTTGAGGTGAAAGAAGAAGAAAGATAAACAATCATCCTCTCAAAATACCAGGCACATGACCTATGACTTCGTCAAGCAATACCACCAAAGCAAAAACTCTCTCCAAAGAAGTTCTTGCCCATCTCCATACTCTGTCACCTTGTTCTAGCCAAGTCATAGAGCATGTTCCTAATCATTTCCTCTGTTAGTTTTTCTTGAGTGGATCTGTGTAGACTACTTTTATTATTTCATATATAATATCAAAGGATCATTAAAAACAAAGGAGAGTTCCTTTTAAACTCATTTAAGGTAGAGATGGAGTTTAGCTCAGTTGGTAGAGTGCCTGCTCTGCACCCTCTGAGGACCTGGGTTCGATCCCCAGTATAACAAAAAATGGAAGAAGGATGTGGCAGTCCACTCCCAAAAACAATCCCCAAACAATCAGCCATTGAAAATCCTACAAGAGTCACTATGAGTCAGGTCCAACTCAATGGCACCTAACAACAACAATAAAGTACAGATTGAATTTCTAGAAACTGGCTTCAAGCATTTTTCACAGGTACAATCATTAACACAATGAAGAAAGCAGCAAAAGTCATAGAGGAAACTGCTTGTGTGATTCAGAATCCATAAGGAAAATGGAAGGGGTTGTTGTTGTTGTTGTTGTTGTCGTTGCTGTTGTTGTTAGGTGCCATTGAGGTCACAATAATCCAAGCAAACAATTGGGAAATGATTCCATAATTGGCTTGATAATTGTCAACCTTCCCTTTCTTGTCATTAAGGCTGTGGAAGCTAAGGATCAAGTAACACAAAAGATATTCCAGGATTGGCACAAAAATTAGCTTTGATAAGAAAAGCAGTTTTTGAGCTTCTATCTTGCACAAGAGGAGACCTTATTCTTACTTGTGTGGTTACAGAAAAACAGATAGAAGCCTTTGGCTAAAGGACAGAAAAGTCTATAAAAGATTTCCTGAAGGAAAGTACTTGCAGTTAGGGTCGTCTGGGTTTCCTTTGGGGAGCTGTATGTGGAGGTCTGAAGTTAAAGCAAAGAGGTCTCTTTGACTTAGAACATACCTTGGCTCAGACTTGAGTTGCAGTGAGGATGAAAAAGGTATTTCATCTCATTGGCACTAGAGGGGACCAATGTGTAGTCACATTTGGAGAGCAGTGTGAAGATTTTTTGGGTATACTGGGACTTTCTAAAGAATAGATGTCCAACACCATTTAAAAAACAAAAGGAAAGGGGATCCAAGACTTGCGCCACCTTTAATCTTTACTTGAACAAAATTTAAAAGCTGATTGGCTTATACATTAACCTCCATTTCTATTCCAGGGTCTTCTATTTAGTTTTTAATTGACTATGGCCATTCTTCTCTAAATTCAATATGGGAGAGATGCCAAGAGATACCACCACATGGTTTGAATCCTGGGAGTGTACATGTTATGTTGCATACAACCACATCACACTGAGTCCACAGTCATATAGCTGTGTCTAGAGTGAGAGGGCCTGCAGCCATAGCCCTGTGGCATCTAATCCTGTCAGATCTCGTGAAGCTAAGCAGGGTCGGGCCTGGTTAGCACTTGGATGGGAGACCACCTGGGAACACCAGATACTGTAGGCTTGGGAGAAGGACCCGGCAAGCCACTCCCAAAAATCAATCCACCATTGAAAACCCTATGAACAGCAAAGAAGCACTGACAATAGTATTTTGCTTGTTGTACGTAAGGTCACCAACAGTCAGATACTGACTTGACAGCACCTAACAACAACAGAGTGAGAGGCCAAAGGCAAATGCAAAGAACTTCACCCAAAGCTCTAGCAACTGCAGCAGTTTCTCAAGGTAACTTCATGGGGTTCTCATGAAGATTAGATGTGATGACTCATAAAAGACCAACTCATAACAGGTCCTACCATATAAGTGTGATAGTTTAAATATAAAGTGTCCTGGAAAGGTCATGTGCTTTACATTTGGATCCCAACTGGTGGCGTTTTCCTGGGAGGAAAGGCTTTAGAGGTTTTTAGCACAGACCTGCCACCCTGCTCTCAGTTACTGGTCCACCATGCTGTAAGGTCATCCACCACAGGCCCTGCCACTGCTGCAGCCATGCCTGCCCTACTGCCATTATGAGCTCCCAATTAACCACCTCCCCTTTAAGTTTTTTGGGTTTGTTTTTCTTCTACTGCAACAACAGCTAACAAATACAGCATAAATGCTCAATAATAGTTACAATGATAAGGAGTATAGGATGTGAATGATTCCCTAAAACTTTAAGTCTTTTACCTTAACTTTCTGGTATACAAATTAAAAGATATACTCACATTTCATTTTCAGTCTCTCCCTCCAAACCTAATTCTTACTCAAACAAACCTATTCTGTCCCCTGCTAATAGAAGAAAATAGGTAAGCTCTTTCTGTATATACAGAGAACTATCTCACCTGACTTTATATAGGTGTATTTTTATAAGTAATAACTAACAAAGACAAAACACTAACAAGGATTCAAAAGAACAAGGAATAGTGCCAAGCAACGTTCACATCTTTGACTGAATCGAACTGTTTTCACTGGAAGAAAAGTTAAGTACTAGGCCATGTGAGACCAAAGCTTACCTATTTTTACTTACTGATCCTCTTGTAAGGAGACTCTTTGGCTCATTTCTGGATTCTGACCCCATGCAAACCCATGGGATGCACAATTGGTCTCTTAGAAAAGGAGACAAGAGCTAGACAACAGATCTTCTCTTCAGGAACTTACTTCCTAATCACAGAGTTTAGGAGCAGCTCCTCTAAAGGCAAAGCCAACAGGGCCGGAGGGGTTCAGTGTGATTGGTACTTTGTGCCTCAGCTAGAGTGCAGTGCAATGTAAGTGACATGACAATCTAATATGGCTGCAATGTAAGTGACATGACAATCTAATATGGCTGCCCTGGAACCTAATAAGGCTTAACTTTGAAAGATACCAAGATACTGTTATTTGTTTTATCAAAAAATGATGATCAGGTTTTCTGGCATTGTAGTAATCTTTTACAAATAAGTCATGATTTTTTGGTGTGCTCTAAGGCCAAAAGCCCCCACCTATCTGTTAGCTTGTTGTGCTGTGAGTGCTTGTGTGTTTCTGTAAGACTGAAAGCTGTGCTGCTGATATTTCAGATTCCAGTAGAGCCACCCATGGTGGACTTGTTTTAGCTGAGCTTCCAGACTAAGACAGACTAGGGAGAAGGACCCAGCATCCCACTCCCAAAAAAGTTAGTCATTGAAAATCCTATGGATAGCAGAGAAATACTGTCAAATATAGTGCCAGAAAATGAATCTCTCGGGCTGGAAGGCATTCACGAAAATACTGGGGAAGAAGTGCCTCTTCAAAGTAGAGTTGACTTTAGTGGTGCAAATGGAGTAAAACCCTGAGACCTCCTTCTGCTAATGTGGCATGACTCAAAATCAGAAGAAACTTAGAGGCCACAACATTGGGCTCAAATATAAAAAGATCATGCACAGGGCACAGAGTTGGGTAGTATTTCAGTCTGTTGTATTTAGGGTGACTATGAGTTAGATCTGACTCAATGGCACCCAACAAATAAAACAAAGTAAAAAAAAGAGCAGAGACAAATTCCACATGCTCAAGAAGGTGAGGAGGATGCTGTAAAAAAAAAAAAAAAAGCTATTCTCTTGCTTAAATGGTTCATGTAATCATCAGTTTCTTATGAAGTAGACTCCTCCATCCATGGCTCCTCAAATCTATTTTGCTTAAAAAGGAAAGAGGAAAGGAGAGGGGAAGAGAGGAGAAGAGAAGAGAGCAACATCTCTGGCAAAAAGGCATCTCATTTTTTTAACTGCACAATTCCTTTACACAAAGAATTTAATTACAGAGGTTTAGCCTATCTCACATACCTTAATTCTTTAAAACACAGATCCTGTTTCTAAGCATAAATGTTGCTTTTAAAGACTGAAGTACTTTGAAGTGTCCATGATTCCCATAATAATTTCTTCCCTTTGCAAATGGTATTTTCTTTTTCATCCTCAAATTGTGCTACCCCTCCATCTTATTTTTCTTTTTCCTCTGGTAGGAATATTGGCTTCATGACTAAGATTTTGATGCATGAACACATTTCAGTATTCTCACTCTCCCACAGGGTTTTTATCTTTCTGGAATGTATAAATCATTTTGAAAGCTCTTTTCAGTTCTATATTGTGCTTTTGAGATTATCTACTGGTGTGTTCCTTACACAGAAACACCCTCAGGGCTTAGCCATAGAGAGGGCCTAGTCTTGGATGGTGGAAGGGCTTCTGCTAGTATGCTCAGCTTCACTCACCTCTGGTGGGGAAAAGACTGAAATAACAACCTTTAGGGGAAGAAAATGTGGCCTTCTGTTACTCAAATAATTATGACCATTGACATGCATTCTAACCACTGAGAACTCACCCCAGCCAACATCCACCAGTGGAGCTGACACACATTTTTTACTCCATGCCCTTTGTGACCTCTTCTCCCTTCCTAAGGCAAAATTTGGTGCTTATTGCTGCCTGGTTTCTTCTATGTCAGACTGTAAGACCAAGGAGAACTAGCAATGTAATTTCCTCCTGCATCCCACACTGCCAATTCCTTTCACCAGAGCCTTCCCCAATTCTAGGAACAGAAACAGCCCTGTATTTCCCATCTGAGCCTTCAGTTGCTCCATACTGAGCATAGATTACTTTTTCATTTCAGGAAAAGACAGATTGAAAAGTAGGACAACCAGGCAAATACCTTCTCTATGAGAGACTCTAAAACATCCCCATATATGTAACAAAATGGAGCAAAATACATGGAATTCTGAGGGAAAGTAATGTGGTTGGGAAGAATCTTGGAGAAATTGGTGAGTGGATGACATCTACTCCAAAGGGGTGCATATGACCACAGATGTGTGCCTTGTAGAAGACAAAACGTGATTACTTCAGGCTCTTTTATTTGTTTCTTTTGGTTAAATAGACTGTTGGGCTTTCCCTTGTAGCTGAGTTTCTCAGAAAGGAAGAATGATACCATTCCCTAATAGCAGCACTTTATCTTTCCTTCATGCACAACACACTTTTCCTCTAAATATACTCATGAACCATATAAGGACTTTCTGGTCAACAACAGACCAAATATATACCAGTGGTCCCACAAGATTGCATACCCTGGCGGCAGAGCAGCAGACATTCACAGGACATCACATAACAATCCATCTCTCAAAACGCATCTCCATCAGTAAGTGGCACACAACTGCAAATACAAAGCAATATAGAAAGAATATTGGCTTGGAAGGGCTGATCTGGCTCCTATATATCTTGATCTGGACTTAAGAATATTTTGTCTTGAGGTAGTCTCTCATTGCCCACTGAATCCAGTTCAAATGTATACCACAGGCAATAAACTTAATTTCTTTTCCTTTCCTCTTCCCGGGCTGATCTACCCACCTTTCCCACATTGCGTGGGTCATTAGCCATCCTGTCTATACCTTTATAACTTATTCAAAAAAAGCAAATTCATATTTATATGAGACATATTCACAAGTCAGTAGCTGATTGGGGTGGAAGCAGCACTTTTCAGCCCCTAAAGATACCAGGAATTTTTTCTTCCTGGTGCCTCAATTCAGTTTTATATTTTCTTCCTCTTCCATAATCCAGGTACATCTACTTTTCCTGGCTTAATATCTTCTTAGTCATATTCTGTCCTTCATTGCAATAGGCTCATCAGGAAAGGGAAAAGGCATGTACACTCTGTGGCTCTCATCTGACATATTAACAAACGTGCTCTTTGTTTACTCTATGTAATAAGCTTTTCCAGCCCAAGATTACTGAACCTGTGGCCGAAAAGGTCACCTGTGGCATCCTTGTTTGATCTACTATCTGTTCTTTCATCATCTTCCTTGACATCTCCAGACTATTTATGAACCAGAATTTTATGCTCAAAGTTAAAAAGAAAATATTTTAAAATAAGAGTAATAACCATTACTATAGATATGGCAGTGTAAAACTTCAGAGTTCTCTTCAATCTCATTCTCACCCCAACATGACAACCCTTGAAATGTGGCTAATGCGACAGGTGCACCGAATGTTTAATTTCATTTTAGCTAAATTAAATTTACGTGACAGCCAGGTGTCATGGCACAACCCATAGTCTCAGGTACTCAGGAGGCTGAGGCATGAGGATCACAGGTTCAAAGCCCAAGGCAGCCTGGGCATCATAGTGAAACCATGTTTCAAAATTAAAAATTAAAAAGGGGCCAGTGGTGTTGCTCAGTAGTGGAAAACTTTCCTGAATGTGTGAAGCCCTTAGTTTGACCCCTGATGCTGTGTTAGGTGCTGTGGAGTCATATCCAACTCATAGTGACCCTATGTACAACAGAACAAAACACTCCCGGGCACTATGCCACTGCAGGCCCTTTGTCAGTACATCTCTGCTATTCATAGGGTTTTCAATGGCTGATTATTTCAGGAGTGGATTGCCAGGTCCTTTTCCCTAGCCTGCAGCAGCTGGTATTCCCAGGCAATCTCCCATCCAAGGTTTAACCTTGTTGTTGTTGTTGTTAGGTGCCATCAAGTCGTGTCCGACTCATAGCGACCCTCATAGGGTTTTCAATGGCAGACTGTTTCGGGATTGCCTTGGGAGTGGGTTGCCATGTCCTTCTCCCATTTTTGTGGTGCTGGGAATTGAACTCCGGACCCTCAGAGACTACAGAGCAGCGCTCTACCAACTGAGCTAAATCCCAGCCCTAGGTTTAACCTAGTTCTGCTTAATTAACTAATTAATTAATTAACTTAAGTGGCCACAACTCTATAGTTTTACCCCATTCTTTCTACAAAGCTCCTTAGAGGTGCACTGTCACTGTCTTTAATCTTTGCTGATTTTTTATCTCAGGGACCTTTCATTGTAAGTTACTTCAATTATAAGTGACATACTCATCTCTACATGTTTGCCTCCTTACTTATTTTCTAAGAAGGAATATTTTCTAAAACAACATTGTCTAAGTTGTGTTTCCTAGGTTCCTAGGGGTAGTTACCCAAATGTGCCAAAAATCCTTCAATTGCTAATGTTCTCTTATTTTTTTAAGTAAAATATCTCAAACCACCATTTGATATATGAAGGCAATCACAAAGTCCCTTGCCAGATTTCTAGGAAATATCATGCATGCTTCTAAGGGGGGAGACAGGGCAAGACAGGGCTTTGTATTTCTTTTTTTCCTCACTCTGGATTTTACCCCTTGCATGTAGTACCCTTTCTCTGTGCCAAACCAGCTTCCAATTCTCTCCATCTTCCAAATACTACTAACTGAAGTTTATCCTTACTGCAGCTTCTGACGAAGCATTGGGGGACTTGATGGAGTTTATATCACTGTATAGTTTATCAAACAATATTATAAGAAATTTAAATCAAATATATCTCTTCACTCTTAAAATTTCCTTTCCCCAGAAGAAATCCTTTTAAAATTCTTTAAGGCTCAATCTTCCATTGTATTGCTGGTCCTCTTCTCTCTTTTCCACTTCCCTTCTCTCCCTAGTTTCCTTGCCCTAAACCCTCAAGCCTCTGCAAATGCTTTTATAATGTAGCCTGTTGTTTGTCTTATATAGGCCATCCAGGCTGGAGGCACAGTACCATGTCTTCACTCCTATTGCTTTCCTGAAGGTCAGTTCTCCCTGAGACTAGTTCTGCTGCCTATACATTGTTACCAGAATTCTCTTAAGTAAATCTATTCACCAATGATTCTCACTCCATAAGTCTAACTCTCACCCAGATGCTCACATTTTCTCTAGGAGAGAGACAGCAGCAAAGCTGCAGTGGCTTGGGCCAAGACCTCTGTGGCTTGCATATAGCAAAACAAAAGGCTTTCCCCTTATGTTCTGCAAAACAACACATCCATAATGACACGTACAAAAGATGTGTGCAGTGGTCTCATATTGTGGTGATTCTTTGGCCAGAGGCTTAAAGGAAGACTAAAGAGAAAATAAAACAGAAAGGGGGAAAGAGTGCAGTAGCCATATGACACAAGCCAGCATGCTCCTGATTAGACAGCAAAGAAATTGACTCTTTTATTCCTTTTTTCTTTTCGTTTTTCTTCTCTTTTCTTTTCACATGTGCATGTACGCTTATGTGTGCATGTGTGTGTGTTTCCCTAGATCTATTTCTCTATCCCTGTTCTTGAGTCCACATCACAATGGGAATTTCTCCATGTTGACTTATTGAATTACTTTCATAGATGACAACTGAAGAACTCAAAGAAACAGTCTCACAGAGGTGACAGCTTGTTTTCCTGGAGCTCTCCAGACTCCACGAATATTAGATCACCCCCTTTATGGATTTTCTCATCCTATACACATAGCCTGGGGCTGGGATTTAGCTCAGTTGGTAGAGCGCTGCGCTGCAGTCTCTGAGGTCCAAGTTCAATTCCCAGCACCGCAAAAGTGGGAGAAGGGCCTGGCAATCCACTCTCAAGACAATCCCGAAACAGTCTGCCATTGAAAACCCTATGAGGGTCGCTATGAGTCGGATACTGACTCGACGGCACCTAACAACAACAACAACATACATACACATAGCCTGCAGCTGTACCACTGTGGCATCTGATCCCATCAGATCTCTGAAGCAAGTAGGATGGGGCTTGGTTAGTACTTGGATGGGAGACTGCCTGGGAGCAGCAGATGATGTAGGCTTGGAAGAAGAACCCAGCAACCCACTCCCCAGAAAAACAGTCTGCCATTGAAAACCTTATGAATAGCAGGGAAGCACCTGTCGTATGAAGGGTCGCTATGAGCCACACACCGACTCGATGGCACCTAACAATAACAACAACATATACATAATCCCTGGATGGCAATGCCATCACAATGACCAATATCCTCATTGACCATCACCAGCATACCTCATATACTTCCTGAGATTGACAATTAGTTTAGAGACAGTGTATGATGAGAAAATTGGGATAGCAGAATGGCTTGAGAGGCTCAGAGAAAGTGCAGCCAGGTGAACACATCGGGTATCAGCCCTAGACGGATGCACCTAGCTCTCTTTGCCCTCTTGATCTGAAGCCATCTGGTTTCTATTTTCCCTTTCACCTATATGATTGGTCATTTATATATGCTTTGCTGAAGGCCCCTGTCTGCATGATATGTCAAAGGAGACAATCAATAGCCCTGCCATGTTCTGCACAAACTTGCTGTTCCATATGGTATGCATGAACCCCTAACCCTACCAAAGTCACTTCCCTTGCCTTGATGTATGGCTTTCGCCTAACAAAAGGAGTCACTGATAGCTGTTCTGGGTGACAGTTTCCCCGATAGATGCTGAGCCCCTCGGTCTCTCTTGCACTAATTTTTGGTACGGAGTAATCTCCTTTTTCTCTCATTTGTCAATGCTGTACTGCTGAACAGAATCAGCAGTACACACTGCTCATCTTTCCACAGATGCTCACCAGCTTCATAGTCTAGAACTAACCAATCTTTTTAAAAGATTTTACCAACAAAACCTTCTTGATTGTTACCTTAGCCATTCACACGTGCTTCTTTCTCATAATGGTTAAATATGACTTCTATGTGGCCATCTGGAAGCCCCTGAGAAACATCTTTGTCATGAGAAAAAGAGTATATGTCCAGCTAATTCTTGGAGGTTTGGAATAGGCCTGGCCGTGACAACTGTCTAGGCAATATTCATATTTGCCATACCTTTTTGTCACAGGGTTGTTGATCATTTCTTCTATGACACTCTCTGTCATGATACTCTCCTATATTGACACAATTATCAATGGGATAACCATCTTGTCAGTTTATTTGTGATCCTGGTCCATGTGGGCCTGGACATCTCCTATGTCTTCATCATCTCTACTATCCTCAAGATTGCCCAGCTAATGATTGGAAGAAGGCCTTTGCCACCTGCATCTCTCACCTTATAGTGGTCATTGTCCATTATGGTGGTGCCTACATTACCTACCTAAGCTCAAGTCAGAAAATTCTATAGAATAAGACCTTCTTCTCTCAACCACTTACACTATCACCACTCCCCTGCTGAACTCTGGTGGTACAGCTTAAGAAATGAGGTGGTCAAGGATTCACTATGAATATCTGTGAGCAAAACCATTTCTAAATTGGCCTTTTAGAGACATTAATTCCCATCCTCACAACCCTGTCCTATATAATTTGTATTCCAATGGGATATACACATCTTGTTTCAGCACATTTCTTTTTTAAAAAAACTTAACCTTTGTTTTCATATATTTCACAGTTTTATCCAGCCATTTTCAACTGTGTATGTCAAAGACTGGGAAAGATGGGCATGATTTTAAAAAATGATAAGAAAGGAAGGAAGGAAGGAAGGAAGGAAGGAAGGAGAGAGAGAGAGAGAGAAGGAAAAAAAGAAAAAAAGAAAAAAGAAAGAAAGAAAGAAAAAGAAAAAGAAAGAAAGAAAAGAAAAGAAAGAAAAGAAAGAAAGAAAGAAAGAAAGAAAGAAAGGAAGGAAGGAAGGAAGGAAGGAAGAAAAAGAGAGGGAGAGAAAGAAGCAAATCAGAGATGATGTGTTGTTAGGTTTCATCCAGTTGGGTCCAACTCATAGTGACCCAATGTATAAGCAATGAAACACTACCTGACACTATGCCATGCTGGCACTATTGTCAGTGATTCTCTGCTATTCCTAGGGTTTTCAACGGCTTATTGGTTTTTAGGAGTGGACTTCCAGGTCCTTCCCCCAAGCCTACAGCATTTGTTCTTCCTTGGCGTCTCCCCTCCAAGTACTAACCAGACCCAACCCTATTTAGCCTCTGAGATCTGATGGGATGAGATGACACAGTGGTACAGGTGCAAGCATAGCAGAGACAGATTTCTGAAAATCATGTTAAAAGTGATTATTTCATGCTTGAAAAATAACAATGATCCCTATTATTTTTATAGTACAATCTACACAAAATAAAACTGGACAAAATATTTGTGCAAAAGTAAGGATAGTCAATAGTGAAGAAGTCTCTTAAAAGAAAATCATGCCAGAATCTTCAAGGGAAAGTGAGATGTGTGTATTAAAAAAAAAAAGAACAAAAATAAATTCATAAAGTTGATAAATACTGGTCTATTACTTCAAAGTTTACTCTTTACTATTTGATTTATACTAAAGTCTTTGCTTCCATTGGTTGTGGTCTTTAGTGTGCTGACTTTTGCTATAGATCATGAATAATTCTCATCTTTCTAATCTAAATGTGCTAATCCAGTTCTCTATGGTTACAAGTTCTCTCTATGAAATCAGCTTCTCTCTAATTACTATGATGAGAAAATGAGTTGATCAAAAAGATCTTTACCCTGTTTTGAGGGAAAACCATAAATGTATTCTTCATTTTCACACACTATGACACTGCCTGGATAATACCATAATGAAAAAAAAAAAGATAGAACAAAACCAATAGAGACTCAGACGTATAATTCTTTAATCCAATTCAAACAAAAAAAAGGCTAAAAAGGTGGGAAAACACTTTTCCAATACCAGGCTTCTTTTGAGGAAACCATCCATGTTAGTCTACTTTGTGTTGCCGTAACAGAATAACACAGACTGGGTAATTTATAAAGAAAAGAAACTTGTCTGGCTTATGGTTTTAGAGGCTGAGAAGTGCAAGAGCATGGCATCAGCATCTAGAGAAGACTTTTGCATTGCTTCATCCCACAGTGGAAAACAGAAGACAGAGGGCAAAATGAGAGAGGAAGAAGAAACAACTCAACTTTTATAACAAATCCATTTTTGTGGCAAACCACACCCACCATCCCACATTAATCCATTCTCTGATTATGCTCTGATAAATTCTTATTAGGTCCCACCTCCCAACTATTACACTAAGTTGCTAGCATGTAGACTTTGGGGGATATTTCTGCCATATGACCATCCTTTCCCTCAGAATTTCTGGGAAGCTTTTCTGGTCTCATGCTTATATATACCTTCTATACCATTATCTTGGGTAATGGGAGGGAAGATTTAAGATTCTTTTACTTTTTGACTCTTTCTACTAAAATATTTGTTGTTCTGCTCATTCTTTAATGCCATTTGTCTTTATTTAAATGAAGTGAATTCCTTTCCCTTCACTCAGAAGGGATAGATATTATTCCAAGGAAATCATCTAGAGTAAGGAACATCTTTACAGACTTCTGAGAGTCTAGGCTGAGAAGACCAGAGCTATTTCAAGATCTAACCATCTCATTCTAATTACTGTCCTGAATTTTTGCAATTTCTTCCTCAAGGAGATAAGGCTTCCTTCAGAAACTTTGAGGGGCTAAGGCTGGTTCTGAGAATCTTGTACACACTGTGAGGTCTTCCTTGAAAGCACTTTTAGGGTCAGGCCACAACAGACCCATATTCCCCATGTGAGTAGGACATGTGTTCCTCCAGCATGAGAGTCTCTCCCCTGACTATGAAAGATTCTCTCCCCTGCCCTCAAGGTTCCCTATATTATTGGCTCATAAGTGAAACCCATCCTCTCAGTCCCCTCTGGAGTAGTGTATAAGTCAAGATTTTTTGGAGAAATAGAACCAATAGAATATGTGTGTGTGTGTGTGTGTGTGTGTGTGTGTGTGTGTGTATAAAATAAGAGACTTATTAAATTGACTCACACAATCAGAGGCTAACTAGTTCCACAATGGTACCTACAGCCTGGCAAGCTAGAGAAACTCAGCCCTAGAAGTTGAAAACCTCAGAATAAGAAATAAGATCAATGATGTAGCCCAAGCCTAGGTCTAAATCCCAAAGAACTTCACTCAAGTACAATGTCCAAAAGCCAGAGCAACCGAAATTATACCCCCCTTGGGAAGTAAGAGTAAGAGAGAGAGAGAAAGATAGAACACGATTCCCTTTCTTTTGCTTTATTTTTCCATTTAGGGCTCCTGCCTATTGCATGGTGCTGCTTACATCTGGGTGGGTCTTCCCCACTGTAGCATGCTCATCTTTGAAATCACCCTTACAGACACACCCAGAGTGCCTTACTAATTTCTTAGGCATCTCTCAATCCAGTCAAATTGGCACCCAAAATTAACCATCACAACTAATTACTTCTTGCATGTCCTCAGAACTTTCCTTTGGTGTGCACCAGGGGAGCAGTAGAACAGGGAGGGCTGTGTTCTGAGGAGGGGAGAAAAGCAATGATGAGAATGTGGGTGGTAATAAAACCTCTAAAAACCTACCCAGCATCATTGGCTGCCTCCCCCTGCCCATGGCTCCCTTTTCTACTCCGTGCACCTATTCTTCCATCAGTCTTGGGATCAAAGACAAAAGATTTTCCCCATATTTTTTCAATCGAATGCCCACAGCAGCAGATATACTACAAGCAACTTGGGCACTTGGAAGTTAAATGGCAGAGCTGAGCTGAAGAACTGGCAGAAAAGTTAATTCATAATCTAAAGGAGAAGCAGCTTCTTCTTCAGTTCTATTGCCTCCAGTGGTCCAACTATGTATCAAATTTTTAAATAAATTTATGTTCTTCTAACTTTTTAGGTAATGAGATGTTGCATTGCATGGTAGAAAGATAAGAGCCTGGAGTCAAAAGACCCAGGTTCAGGTCCTCACTCTGTACCAATTAGTACATTTTAATGTATATAATGCTTTTCATTCTGCCTCACTGGCCATCAGAAGTCTCTTTTTCCTCTTCCCTATTTATTTTGTGCATACCATTATCTACCAAAAATGCTATTTTACATTGTTTTCAGCAATATCATTTACCCAACTCCCATCCAGGCAGTTGGTTGCTCTTTCTTACATGTTCCTAAAGTTCTTTGTGGGAAATCATATAAATACATTATTGTGTTTTTATTGCTTGCCTGTCACTGAGTGGCAAACATCATGGGATAAGGAGTTGTTTTTCTCATTCTTACATCCCATGCCTGTAACAGTGCTCTGTAGTGGATGCCGAATAATTCCTCACTTTGTGGTTATATACCTACTATATACAAAGCTCTATGCCTGGACTACCTGAAGTGTTTTTGACAGCCAGGCACACCTGCCGTCTTAGATCATTCATGTTGCTATGACAATATACCCACGACTGGGTAATTTTAAAACAATAAGAATTGGAGCTGGGCCCAGTGGCACCCATCTGTAATCCCAGTGGCTCGGGAGGCTGAGGCAGGAGGATCACAAGTTCAAGACCAGAGGCAGTCTGCGTAACTTAGCGAGACCCTGTCTCAAAAAGTAAAAAAAAAAAAAAGGGGGGGGGGCTGGAGGTGCAGCTCAGTGGTCCAGCACTTGCAGATCATGCAAGCACAAGGCCCTGGGTCCAACCCCCAGTACTGCAAAAAAAAAAAAAAACAATAAGAATTTATTTCTCACAGTTTTGGAGGCTGAGAAGTCCAAAATCAGAGGGCTAATAGGTTCAGTATATGATGAGGATTCAATTTCTGCTTCCAAGATGATGCCTTGTTCCAAGTAATCCATAGGAGACAAACATTGTGTCCTTGTGTGGCAGATGAGATGAGAGGGCAAGAAAGGGCCTACCTGGTTTCCTCTGACCCTCTTATAACACTGTTAGTCCCATTTATGAGAGCTCTTCCCTCAGGACTTAATCACTTCCTAATGGCTTCACCTTTTTAACACTATCACATGGGGTTTAAATTCCAACATGTATTTTCAAGAGGACACAAACTTTCAAACCATAGCACCTGTTATGTTTTTTCTATATCCTTTGCATTTGGTTCCCACCTAAAGACAAACATGGAATATTAAGTAGATCCATAGTGGCAGGATCATATTGGTCTATTTTTCTGCTTTCCCTAGATTTTCTGCAAGCCAGGTTCTCCATTGTTTTAACACTTCTCTCAGCCCTAGTGTTATTTAGTCATTTTCACTGATTAATCCCTTAGCAACACAAAATCAGAAGCAGTAGAGTTTTTCACAAAAGGGCACGGAGTTGCCAAGAAAATCACTCCTCCCCCTACCAGGATGCAATCTTTGAAACTTATTTAAAGAGAAACAAATTTTTAAATAAAGTGATGTGCCATACACAATTAAGAATCAGGACATTTCCTAATTATAGTTTTGGCTAAATGACAAACAAATCCATATGAAGTCCAGAAAATCTTTCTACAATTTTAGATTTTAAATTATGTTGGAATAAAAGCTTAGCCTCCTTCGTTCCCGAGGCACAAATAACCAAATTTCTGACCACATAATTTCTCAACCCCCTTTTCTCCTATAATGAAGACAGTGACCAGATAAGAAAACAGACATGAAAACACCAGCCATGAGCAAAAGAAATGGCTGGGGTGAGTGGAGCAACTAGCCCTGGAAAATGAGAGAGGACAGAAAGAAGCAAATGATTAGGGAAGACAGACAAGTAGTAGATATCAGATGGATCTATCTTTTCAGAAATTCATCTTTGAAGGGAACAAGAATTCCAAAACAGCATATAGTGTAAAGAAGAAAATTACCATTTCTTGAGGGTTTACTATAGGACAGGCAGTATGCTAAGTCATAGTCATGTGTATTATTTCACTTAATACTTCAATTTTATGTGGTAAGTGATACTTCAAAACAGTCTTTAAATATCATGTCCCTATTTCATCCTTAAAACAAACTTATGAAATATGAATTTTTAGCCTATAAAAGTTAACTGGTTTGCTTCAAATTACATAGTTGATAATTGGCAGGACTAAAATTGATAGCAAGATCCACCAGCTAACATCAAACTGTATGTGATTTTCACTCTCTAACCACCATCTTATACTTAATCTTCCTGAAAGACATGATATTCTCCCCAACTTTGAGTTACTCTGGTATCACCCAGGATATATATTCTACAAATGAGTCTTCCATAAATAACTTATTGATATACATTCCATAAGTGCCCACATTCTATGCATATCTCTGCCTTGGCTATATATCAAAATTGCTCATTTTATAAACTAACTCCCTCATCCTACAACAAACCCTTCCATAGGAGGACAGCTTCTGTATCTCCAGTACCTAGCACAATTCTTGACATGATATGCATCTAAGTAAGTTACTCACTAAATATAAAATTTAAATGCATAATGAGTGCATTTGCAACTGCTTCATGATGGCTCTGTGAGTTGACACTGAGTGTCCACTTCTCTCCTACCCTATGAAGCATTCTGCATCAGAAAATTTGCATTTCCCCTTGTGATCTGTCTCCTTTCTTATTTTCAAAATATGATCTGTCATATAGCTAAGTGTTTTGCACTACAGAAACAATCCTTCTTTCTTACATACTATTTCCAAACTGTGGTAGCCAAGCCAGATAAACAACATATAAAATTACTTGCAGAGTAGCACACTTGAGAGGGAGCATCACATAGAGGTCAAGAATAAGGATCTGCAATCAGGCTGCCAGGTTTCTAATTTTGCCTCTGCCACTTACTGAATGTTCTAACCCCTCTATGCATCTATTTCCAGAATTATAAAATGGGATAGTGATAGTATCTAGGGAAGTATGTATCTTTATTCCTGTCATTATAGCTGCAGTTCAGTTTAAGTAAACTTTCATATAATTAGATAGTAGAGCTGTCTGCCTGACATCAAACCCTATTCTCTTCCACTGTTTCCTAGAATCTGGGAAAGATAGATAGAAAGATATGATATATCTCCAAATGGATGTGGGCATGTAAATATAGAAATATATACTATATACACATATGTGGGTCTATACAATATTATCATAAATACATTTATCAAAGATATATTGCATGCAGACACTATGCCTTGAGTAATGATTAAGTAGATACCGAGCCTTGAGTAATGATTAAGATATCACAACCTAGGCCTAATAGAGGTGCAGAAGAGTTCAAAAATTAAGCAATTACAATAAGATGTGATAAATCTTATGAAGAGAGAAATATAGGATACTATGGAATCACACATTGGTGGGATTTAACCAAATAAATAGATCAGGGAAGATCTATGACACAAAAGCAGAGTTTAAACTTAAAATCTGAAGACTCAGTAGGAGTCACCTGAGTGAAACTCTGCAGAAGGGTCTGGGAAAGTTATATTCTAGGCAGAGGAAATAGCAATTGCAAAAGTAAGAAAGTGACTTGAACTACAAAAAGTTTAGTAGATTTCAGATATAAAATTCATAGAAAATTGTCAAGTGAGCAAAGTAGGGAGATGATAAGAATCACATGGCAAATGACTATATAAAAGGTATGTGTGGTATGACTAAAAGGTATGTATCCTAAAGACAATGAAGAGCATTAGTGCATCTTTAAGTAAAATAATGACATGATTTAATTTCTCAGTCAGAAAGCTCACCCTAGTAGCAGAGTGGCAAACAGATCATCCTTCTTTGTCAATGGGGTAAATAGGTAGTGACCAGAACACCGGGTAGATGACATGAAGAACATATATATTTCTTATGATTAAATGAACTCCACTGAGTGTACTGGCTTGAGATAACTTGTAGGCTTCCTCTCCAAGGGGAGACTTCCAGGCAAGGGAGACTAGTGGCAAGAAGTTGTGTGTGTGTTCTGAAGGTTAGGTCTGATGAGGACAGGAATCTGCATCCCACCCTTGCCACAGAGCTATCTGAGAGGTTTGGTAGGGCCCCACACACAGAATCTACACATGTGCCAAGGTTGACATTTAGATGTCTGCAGCACATAAAAATCACAATGTTGATGTGTCCATATGTGTCCATATATGAATATCAATGTGTCAATATGACAGTATCAAAGGTTCAATAACGGCCGAAGAAGTCACAAAAATGCCTCCTAAAAGACTGAAGGCTTGCACCATAGCCCTGTGGCATCCGATCCCATCAGATCTTGGAAGCTAAGCAGGGTCGGGCCTGGTTAGTACCTGGATGGGAGACCGCCTGGGAACACCAGAAGCTGTAGGCTTGGGAAAAGGACCTGGCAACCCTCTCCCAAAAATCAATCTGCCATTGAAAACCCTATGAACAACAGAGAAGCACTGACAATAGTGTTTCCCCTGTTGTACAGAGGGTCGCTATGAGTTGATACCGACTCGATGGCATCTAAGAACAACAACAACAAAAGACTGAAGACCAAGTTGTCAGTTGAATAGTAGACATTTTCCTCTGTCCTTTCCCTTCTTCAAGTAAAAACTAATGATAGTTAAAATAGTAGACTCCATCTTTCTCATCACCACCCCCAATACAATCAGCCGGAATAGAAGGAAAATCAAAGGAACATACCTTTGTCCCCACTGGTTTTTCAATCTTGCAAGCCAAGGCTGGCAGACAGAATATGAGGGGAATCTCAACTTTAACAACTGAGAGAGAAAGAAATATTACAGAATCAGTCCAAAATAGCAGTTGTTGTTGTTAGGTGCCATTGAGTCATGTCCAATGCATAGTGACCCTATATACAAATGAATGAAACACTATCTGATGCTGTTCCTTGACCGGCACTATGTCAGTGCTTCTCTGCTGTCCATAGTGTTTTCAATGGCTGATTGTTTCAGGAGTGGGCTGCCAGGTCCTTCTCCCAGGCCTGTCGTTAGGTGCTGTCAAGTCTGGTCCAACTCATATCGACCCTATGTACAACAGAAGGAAACACTTACTAACACTGTGCCACATCCAGCACTGGGTCAGCGCTTCTCTGCTATTCATAGGGTTTTCAATGGCTGTTTGGGGGGATTGTATCTAGAGTGGGCTTCAAAGTCTTTTTCTAATATTTGCAGTGCTAGAGATCAAACCCACAGCCTCAGAGAGCACAGAGCAGCACTCTAGCAACTGAGCTAAACTTCAGCCCTCTCCCAAGACTACAGCACCCAATATTCCCAGGCAGTCTCCCATCTATGCACTAACCAGACCCAACTCTATTTAGCTTCCAAGATTTGATGAGATTGGATTCCAATGTGGTACAGCTATAGACCAAAATAGCAGTAAAATGCAGGAAATAAAAATTCTACAGTGCCTGGTTGGAAATAGAAGCTGGAGGGGGGGGAAACCAAGCTGTTTATACTCATCCAACTGTGTTAAAAGTGATCAATAAGCTGACTACACAGAAATAGAAATTGTAAAATTGTTCATCTCTCAATGGAGTTCATCTAGTAACATGTAAAGGTTTTGCTCAAACTTCAAAAGTGGAAGCTTTATACACATATTCAGAATTGTGTTAGGCATGGATGCCAAGCACTATACCTGCCATTTTACAGGTGCTCAATAAACATTTGTTGAATGAGAGCAACTGTATGGATGAAATTGGGCCTCAGCTGCAAAGAAGGGAGCAAGCTATAAATGAAGCCCGGGTCTCAATTGTCCTGAAACAAAAGTTTGCTTATGTATGCAATATTCCTCACCTCTTATGTAGATAATTAAAGTCTTACCCAACTAGCTTTGTATGAAAGAGGAGAATGTTGTGGGAATATTAAATTTATCTGATTATTAGGACCTGTTCCTTCTCAGAAACCTGTATGATCAGAACAATAATAAATCGCTGAGCCAGATTCCATATCTGACATACTCCTACCATTCTTTTAATGGCATTTCTTTCCCACATGTAACATAATACCATTCTCTTCTAAGGCACCTGACACATCTGAGAATAGTCTCCAACCCTTGTACCTCTGAGAAACATTTGATAAGCCAATTCCGCAGGCAGCAGATAAAGAATAAAGAAGAACAAAGCACCCACTGAGGCACTGGGCCTGATGTAAGGATTAGATCTGTCACACTAGGAGCAAAATATATGTTTCCCAAATCCTCACCCAGGGCCTACATCTTCCCAGCCCCCATACAGCGTGACTGTTAAATATTTGGTGAAAGAGTGATGTGGGAGCTTCCTACTGGGCTGAATTAACATTCACAGTAAGAAATAAACTTGGACTTCTAAATTTAGAAGTCATCATAAGACGGTCCTTACACAACTGAAGTAGTAAGATCGTAACTGGAGGCCTCACACCCAGAGAGAGTAATGACTTTCAACTCATGCCAAATTACTATATGACCAGTCTTCATTTGGAGATATGTACTATCACTGGTTTATGGGCTGGTTTATCTTCCTTGAGATGGATCTATAATCATTCCTCCCCAAGCTTTCTTCTCCTTGGGAAAATGATGAGTAAGGAGGAGAAAAGAACATAAAGATAAACAAAATGTCACAGTATATAACTATTTAAATATATATGTGTGTATATATGTGTACATATGTATATAGAATATAAATATATATATATTTAAATATATATTATATTATACATGTGTGTATATATATTTATATATATTATATATGTGTGTGTATGTATGCATGTGTATATATATATATATATATATATATATATATATATATATATATGGCTGAGATTTAGCTCAGTTGGCAGAGCACCGCTCTGCAGTCTCTGAGGTCCCGAGTTCGATTCCCAGCACCATAAAAATGGGAGAAGGATGTGGCAACCCACTCTCAAGGCAATCCCAAAAAATCTGCCATTGAAAACCCTATGAGGGTCGCCATGAGTTGGACACGACTCGACAGCACCTAACAACAACAACTATACATACATACATATATATGTATGTACATATATATATATATATATATGTGTTGTTGTTAGGTGCCGTCGAGTAGGTATCCGACTCATAGCGACCCTCTGTACAACAGGGGAAACACTATTGTCAGTGCTTCTCTGCTGTTCATAGGGTTTTCAATGGCAGATTGATTTTTGGGAGGGGGTTGCCAGGTCCTTTTCCCAAGCCTACAGCTTCTGGTGTTCCCAGGAGGTCTCCCATCCAGGTACTAACCAGGCCCGACCCTGCTTAGCTTCCAAGATCTGACGGGATCGGATGCCACAGGGCTACAGCTGCAGGCATATATATATATATATATATATATATATATATATATATATATATATATATATATATTTTGTCAATACAAAATTTTGCCAAAATTTTGTATTAATATTTTGAATTTCAAATCTAGAGGAACTTTTTAAGATAGATATATATATATATATATATATATATATATATATATATATATATACATATATTCATGCCTGCAGCTGTAGCACTATGGCATCTGATCCTGTCAGATCTCAGAAGCTAAGCAGGGTCAGGCCTGGTGAGTGCTTGGATGGGAGGCCACCTGGAAACACAGATACTGTAGACTTAGGAGAAAGACCTGGAAATCCACTCCCAAAGATCAATCTGCCATTGAAAACCCTATGAATAGTAGAGAAGCACTGACAATTGTGTTTCGCCTGTTGTATGTAGGGTCACTATGAGTCGGACACCGATCAATGGCACCTAACAACAACAACAAAAACAACAACTGTGTGTGTGTGTGTGTGTGTGATTATATATATAATTAAATTTCCTCTCTTGGAAAATTACATTACCACAAGTAATAAGTGAGTCTTTTTTCTCATATACTCACCAACATTAGGAATTAATTTTTCTTTTAGCAGTACTGGGGAGGGGTTGAACCTAGGTATCTTTAATTAGTGTTCCTGAGAAATATATTTTGAGAAACATTGCTCTAAATGCAACCATGAGTGCCAGAGAAGCACTGAGAGCATCTGCCAATGACAAAAACAAAGTATAGCATGTTTAGAGAAAAAAGTGTGATTAACAGTAGATCATTTTTTAGTCAAAATTCACAAGTGACATGAAATGAAAAGACAGATTATAGACACAAAGACAAGAGCATGCTTATTCCACAGGTAAGAATCCTGGACTGAGGTTTGGTACATCCACTTTGGACATCAAAGAGATATACTCTCCAGCAAGATCAAGACAGGAGTCTATATTCTTATATTTGGAATGGGAAAAACAAGTCACTGAAATAAAAGGGCAGAATAGGGAACATTGATTCGTTCATGCACTCAACCATTATTGTCTTGGGTGTTCTGACCCAGAGACTTTCTCCAAGGATCTCACAATTCAGTGGGTGACTTAAACAAATGTTTTGACATTGACAAATGTTATAATACCGTCATGCCCATGATATCATGGGAACAGAGCAGAGGCATAGCAAAGGAAAACAGAGTAAGGAAGAACAGAAGAAAGGGGCTCTCAGAGGAAGGGAAAGAGTCAGCAGAAAAATAAAGAAAGAACAATTGTGATGAAATAAAGTATTAAAGAATAAAAGTTTAAGAGTATATTGGATTAGGGGAGGAGAGCAAGAACCACAGCTCTCTGGATGGTGCTTAAGGTGGACTATTGCAACCACACCTAACAACAACAATAATTGAGAACAAGCCCCCATTACCAGCATAGGGGCACATGAAAAAAATGGGTTACCAAGTGAGGGTACCATTTAGACAGCCAGAACCATGGGACCTGAGTGTGGAGAAAGAAAGGCAAAGAAACCCTGCTTAGCTTCTTTGCTCATACCTACATGGGCCCAGGAACTCACAGTGAGGTCAAGACTCTAGGCAGGAAATTCTACCTAGAGCCTGCCTTTCAGGGAATCAAAGAATTCACAGTGAAGTGAGTACAACCAAGGGGGAAAGGCTGAGAGCTTTTCCATTCTGAATTTCTCCTTTTCTGTCACATGTATTAAAAGAAAAACTTTAGATAAAGAAAACTTTACACAGTTTATTTGGCAAAGAACAACTCAAAAACTGGGCAACACTCAAAACTGAAAGAAGTTCAGATTGCTCCATAGCAGCAGTGTGAGTAGCAGGGTTTTGTAACCTGAAGGCAGAAGCAAACCAATGAAATTATTTGATTGCCATTTGCCTTATTTGAGTATGGTTTAATGAGAAGTCCCTAGCTGCATAACTATCTAGTTGGTTTCTGTGGTTGGGTGATGTTTAATTTAAATTTAATCAATTATGGCTGGGATTTAGCTCAGTTGGTAGAGCACTACCCTGCAGTCTCTGAAGTCCCAAGTTCAATTCCCAGTACCACAAAAATGGGAGCAGGATGAGGCAATCCACTCTCAAGGCAATCCAAAACAATTAGACATTGAAAACCCTATGAGGGTTGCTATGCATCAGACATGACTGAATGGCACCTAACAACAATACTTCCTCTAAAATCAAATTTAATCAGTTATAAGGTATGTTTCTAAATTTCAGCTTACTTGGGTAAGTGTTCTGGGCATAGAAACAATCTCAGGTTGATAGCCTTCTCCTTATTTTGCTTTAACAAGTGGCTGAACATTAACCCATAGACTGACACCCACATGAGCCTGTCATCCAGTAGCCAAGATAGTGTTACCCTGGAAACCAGCCTGCCTTAGAAGCTGGAGCCTGAAACACCACAGACATACCTCACCAGATAAAAAATAAAAGCACAGAGGTTCACATTCTTTCCCTGAAAACACTGACTATCCTGTAGGCAAGTTGAGTTTGGGGGATTTTTTGCTTTGTTTTTTTTGGTTTTTTTTTTTTGATGTTTTTCAAGTTGCATACTTTTTAATGTCTGATTAACATAAATTACTTAGATTGCTTAATCCATTACTGGCACATTAGAACTGACTTATTTTCAAAGACCTCAGGAAAAGTAGCCACAGGTAACTTTTACCAAAGTCATTTACACATAAATCATATTTACAGATGATTACCTATACCACCTATTTGAATTTTTTTCACTACCAGACAAGATTTCCTCCTGGCCTAGAGCTAATGCACAAACATCTCGTTCCTTCGCAGCCTCAGATTGTCAGTATTCTACCCCCCACCTTAGTTTGTCATTTTTCCCTCTAAGTGCTTTGCCTTCATGTACACATGATTTGCTGTTCTAATTCCTTGACAAATAGAAATATTTCCAACATTTCTCACTCCTGTTGAGTCTTATTCCCTGTGATGTTCTCAGTTTGTATCATCACACTGTTTTTGCATATATTTTTGAGACACTTTCATAAGATAGTGTTTGGAAAGCTTCCTAATGGTACCTTCCTTGTACAGAACTACCTCTAGAAGTCAGAGAAAGAGTTCCCCAACATTTGGAGTGTAAATAACTATAGTGGTTCATAATTACAAAAAGGTTGTGACTACATTACATATTGCTATAAAAAACCTGAGAAACATGCACACATAAAGTCACTTTCCAACCCACTCCAACCTAACATCATAGCTATCACTAAAGACAAATGATAAGAACGTCTATTTGCAACACTTTGGGCCTTGATATGACTCGCTATTTTTTTCTAAAGACTGGCCTTACCAGTCAAGAAGTAAAAGTGGCATGCTTAGGACTCCTTTTAACATTTATAATTAAATGAGTCTTAATTATGCATAGCATGATAAATGTTAATTGACATGAATTGGAGGACAGGAAAAAGTCTCTTTGTAAGGGCCCACATATCCCAAAAGACATTATGGAGTTGGTATCACAGGCATTGAGAGGTGTTAAGATGAGGTAGAAAGACAGTGGCAGGAGAATTGAATGTCACATAACCAGCATGCTTTCACTGGGAATAATCAGGCAGTTTCCTGATATATATGGATATATGAGGAGTATCAGGAAACTGAGACCCAGAATGGTTATGTGATTTGGCCAAGGTGAGTAGCAAGCTCCAGATTGGCACCCACATGTTCTCTCTACTCCACCACACTCCCGGTTGGCTTGAGCTCAGTGTGCACAGCAGAGCATTGAAAACCTCCAGCCAGGGAAGGACACCAGCTATAGATAGAGAATACAGGATAAAAATGATGGGTCAAAATCCAGAGTAGTGATACAGTTCAAAAGAGCAATTCATAAGTAAAGATGAATGAATTAAAATAACTCCAAATTTTCGAAACTAATGGAAGTCCTGTCTCAGCCATATGAATGTTGTGTGAATTTCTAGGCCAAGTAGTTGAGCAGAGAATGATTAACTCAACTTCCTAGAACTTCCTTCTCACATGAAAACTGTAGATGATATACATTGCTGTAGCTCACAGAGTTAAGACATAAAACATAAGGGCATTGTTATGTACTTTTAGCTGCAGCAGTAACACTGTGGCATTAGATCCTGTCAGATTTTGGAAGCTAAGCAGGCCATGCCTGGTTAGTACTTGGATGGGAGACCGCCTGGGAATACCAGGTGCTATAGGCTTGGGAGACGGACCTGGCAACCCACTCCCAAAAACAATCAGCCATCTAAAATCCTATGAATACCAGAGAAGCACTGACAATAGTGTTTCATCTATTGTACATAGGGTCACTATGAGTTGGACCCCAACTCAATAGCACTTAACAACAATAACAACAACGTATATAAAACTCTATAAAGTTGTTGTTGTTGTTGTTGTTGTTGTTGTTGTTAGGTATCATTGAGTCAGTGTCTAACTCATAGCAATCCTATGTACAACAGACAAAACACTACTGATGGTACTTCTCTGCTATTCATATGGCTGATTGTTTTTTGGGAGTGAGTTTCTGGGTCCTTCTCCTAAGCCTACAGTACCTCATGTTCCCAGGCAGTTTCCCATCCAAGTACTAACCAGGCCTGACCCTGCTTAGTTTTAAGATCTGACAGGATCAGATGCCACAGTGGTAAGCTGCAGAATAGTTTTATATATAAGATTATTATAATATAATCATATTATAATTACATAAGATGTAAAATAACTCATTGAACCAAAATTTCCTGAGTAGTTTCTATAAATTATGTAATAGGTTA
The DNA here is from genome assembly GCA_007922755.1 of Pedetes capensis. Lineage (NCBI taxonomy): Eukaryota > Metazoa > Chordata > Mammalia > Rodentia > Pedetidae > Pedetes > Pedetes capensis. The sequence continues at coordinate 9,755 of VMDO01008057.1, read as the reverse complement.
GCTATTGGGGATATGCAATAGACATTAATCTTGCCTTCAACAAGTTTGTAGTTTAATATTGCATATTTTAAAATGTCTTATAAAGTGTAAGCTCCCCACAGTATTATTGCAATTATTATTTATTATTGAAGTTATTACGAGGAAAATAGTGAAACAATTAACACTATCAAAAGTGTTCAGAGTAAAAACTTAGCTTGGGGGACAGGGGCAGGTTATGGTAGAAGAATAGATGAAGAATTTGGTTTCCAAAACATTAAGGTGACAAAGGGAAATGAATATGAAATATGGCAAACAGTCTACAAGAATATTTTGAGTGGAGGAACAAAATTAATTAATTCATGAAAATTGTTAATGGAAATACTCATTATGAATCAGGATATGCAGATCTGTATCTTAAGGAAGAAAAAGTTATAAAGGTAGATTTGGGAGTCACAATAAAAACTAACATCTATTTAGTACTTTGTATCTCTCAATATTATTCTAGATGGTGGTGGTGTTAGGCGCCGTTGAGTCAGTATCCGACTCATAGCGACCCTCATAGGGTTTTCAATGGCTGACTGTTTGGGGATTGCCTTGGGAGTGGATTGCCAGGCCCTTCTCCCATTTTTGTGGTGCTGGGAATTGAACTCGGGACCTCAGAGACTGCAACGCAGCGCTCTACCAACTGAGCCAAATCCCAGCCCATTATTCTAGATACTTTACAAAAATTAACTCATTTAAGCCTAACTATAAAATTATAGTTCTCACTTTGCAGGTGAGGAACTTGAAACAAGAAGGGAATAAAAACTTGTCCACATCACACCTGGCAGAATCAGGATTTGAATTCAGGCAATCAGTCTCCAAAGCTCAAGAACTTGACTAATTGTTCTCTCTTGTTCCCATAACAAAGAAGTAACTAAGATCAAGTGTCTCCTATAATGAAAGAATAAGGAGGAAAAAAAATGTCAGGAGACCATGCGGATATACGGCTGTGAGGGAACAGGTCCAGAACTGGGAAAAGTAACAAGGTGATATTATACAGGGGTAGAGGCAAGAATAGTTTATCTTTCTAAAAAGAAAACAAAGTCTACTCTTTGTATGTAAACCAGAGGTAAGTTAATATAGGAGATTGGTTACACAAGTGATGAAACTGCTGAGAATACTAACAAGACACAGTGAAGCAACCTCAGCCATTAGCACCATCAAGAATCAGAGAAAATCACAGCCTGAGGCCAGATCTTATGAGCACACAGTTGATTCAGGAGGTGGTTCCAAGGAACTACAGTGAGGTATCAGAGAGACAGGAGGAGACAAATCCAGGAGGAAGGTGCATTGTTGAAGTCACTGCATTGGAGAACTGGACCTCATTCCCACTCATCCATCCATCTTTCAACAGGCATATAGAATTTAATTCCATCTAAGAATTGAGTAAGAAATGTATTTTTGCATCAGCTTCCACCTCTTATTTGGGAACAGTCACCTTCAGGGGACTATATTTTCTGGTTATGGGTGTTTTCTTGTCAAGCAGGCTTTCCAAAATCTCTCAGTGTGGCAGAAATCCCACACTGAAAAGTGTGCTACTGCTTGCCATGAGACCCTGTGAGCTTGATGTGAAAATGCCCAGAACTGTCCACCACAACTGATTTGAAATCAGAGCAGAGCCAAAAGGATATTAATTAGGGCACTAATGGGGCCTGATATATAATGTGTTCTCAGAAATCAGGGGTCAGGATCACCCAGTAAAGGCTGAGGTTACTGTTCCATCCACAGACAAGATAGAGCTGTTGCTAGACATGCTACCCAAGGCAGAATGAGAGAGATGAGCACCTTACTTTGGAATTAGTAGTTTCTACTAACTCTGAAAATGTATGTAACCTATGACCTAATGATCTTATTTCTAGATGTAATCCAAAATACAAACATATTTTCCCAAGGAATATGTGTACAATAATGTTCATAAAAATAATCACAATAGCCAAATGGTAGAAATTTTCCACATGTCTGTTAACAGTATAATGGATAACCTGTGCTGGATTCACATGACAGAATGTGATAATGAGGATGAATAAATTACTAAATGGAATAAAATGAATAAATCTAAATCTAACAAACAGAGAAGAAGCCAGACACAAAACAATGCAAACTGATTCCATTTTATATATAGTTCAAAAATAGGCATGACCAATCTATGATGTTAGAAGTTAAGATAGTGATCTTTTAGACAACAGAAAGGCTAGGCAGTGGGGGGCATGAGGAATGTTTCTGAGGTTCTGAGGATATTCTATATTTTCTGCTGTAAGTGGTAGTTACAAGAGTGTGTTCACTGTGTGATAATACATCAAGCCAAATACTTCTGTGTATATTGCTATATGTATATAAGACTTTCATTTTAAAACCTTACTTAGAAAAAAATAATGTACCTGAAGTATTGATATGGTGATTGACATCTTAGGCACTTTGAAAATACTGGTCATAGTGAATAAAATGATGGAAGTTGGACAATATGCATTTGGCAGTATTTGGATCTTTGATTCCCTTATCAACACCCTGCAGCCTAAGGCTAGAACTGACAAAATGTGTAGTGGGAGAGTTCCAGGGGAAAGCTGTTAGAACAATCAAGTCAATAGGAATAGTGGGAGATTTACCCAGTCCTATTTTCTCTTTTCCTAAAGCTAAAGCCTCTTTTCTACTTCCTCATTTTCTATAGAGAGGGAATCCTACCCTTTGGTAGTTCTTTACTTTTTAGTCTTTCGGGACATGCGTGTCCTTACAAAGAGACTTCTTCTTTTTCTCTCACTCATATCAATTAACATTTATCACCCTATGCATAATTAACACTCATTTAATTATGAATGTCAAAAGGAATTCTGCTCCCCTAAGTATGCAACTTTCACTTTTTGAGAAAGAAAAACTCTCCACACATTCTCTCTCTCTCTCTCTCTCTCTCTCTCTCTCTCTCTCTCTCACACACACACACACACACACACACACACACACACACACACACACACACACTTCTACTTGGCATTAAGTTTTGGCCCTCCTAATTTGGAAATCTTAGGTTACGACTCTCACCTAATTTAATTTGGGGGTTTTCTAGGGTCATTCTGCAGAACTCCAGGGACAATTTCCTTCTGTTTCAGAGTGATTTCCTCATACTTGGGCCATCTGGTACAGGCAGCCTCAGCTATCCCCATTTCATTACAACTTCTTGGACAATGAGCATGAGTTTGCCTACCTAATTGCACACTTCCTCCCTTTTTTAGGTGTGGATATTTTACAGTCCATCCAGGCACATCTGCTTCTCTTTACTAAATGTGTCCCTCACTCGAGGGCACACTTAGCCACATTTCTAATTGCTCTGTCCTGTTTAGCCTAGAATGGAAGATTCCTGCTAGACAGCAGGCTCTGTGCTCCCTAGGCAGTAGTTCTCCAGTTGAATACTTACGCCCCATTCCACCAGAACAGAAAAATTCTCTCTTTTGTTAACTGTTGTATCTCTAGCACCGTGCCTTAATAGACAACCAATTCACATTTGTTTTTGAATTAACATCCTGTGGTTGGGACAACAGATATCCCACAGTGTCGTAGGCAGAATGTCCCCAAACTGTTCCACTTTGCTGCAGAGAATGGACAATAAGCCCAGCTGATGGGTCCCACAAGGATAGGACAAAAAAAAAAAAGACAGATACTAACTCAGAACCCTGGTTCTTAAGGCCAAAGGTAGAATAATAAAATCAGTATGGAAAAGGGTGAGAGTAACTCATTATGTCTACAATATGGAGGGTCAAAAATAGCTATGCCTGAGGCAAGAATTAGAGTACAGGTGCAGAGTTGAAGAGTTCCTAGGACTTAGCACAGAGGAAATATTCGTTATATGAATGAATGTATGAATAAATAAATAATTTTTAAAAGGGACTCTCATGGAGAGTCTAAGAGAAACTAAGAGAGAACTAAGGAAATTCAAAGTCAAGCGTGCAAGTTATAGTAGGCAACTGTGAACCACTTATTTGATGCTAACTCTTACACTCCACTACAAGTGTTGCTAGCATAGTGCAATATTAACATAAAAGCAATCTTGTGCTATGAGATTTAATCACAGAACTCTTATCTTCTTTATATCCTGAAAGCTGAATTCCTCTCCAACCATCCTCATGAAATTGCTGCCACAACATCTAGCTAGACACAAACTCCATGGCCATAGAGTGTGTGGTAGTTCACTTTCCTACAGCAATAAACAAGGGTCCCTTTCCTCACATGCTTGCCAAGCGACTGTGCTTACAAACTTTTTGATCTTTGTCAATCTGGTGGGTGAAAATTAACATTGCAGTAAACTTTTAATTTGCATTATTATAATTATAAAGGAAGTAGCACATCTTTTCATGATTATGAGCTGCTTGTATTTCCTTTTCTCTGAACTATTTATTCATGCTTTTTGCCTATGTTTCTAGTAGGCTATTGGATTGTTCCCAAACAATCTGTAAAAGCCACTTACATAGTACAGAATTAAGTTCTTTGTATTATGACTTGCAAATACTTTTTTCTAGATCATTTATCTTTTGTCTTTTCCTATATCACAAAGGATATTTAATATAGTTGAATTTATCAGTATTTTTGTGACTTGTATTTAGGGGCATGCTACATAGTAGGGCTTCTAATCAGAATTATTCTTAAAGACGCTCAATTTTTCTAATTGTTTATGGACATTTTTTCCTTTGCATTTAATCTTTAATCCACTTGGAAACCATTTTGGTATAGCATGTTAAGTATGCATGGTGCAACATTTTTTTCCCAGATGGCTACCCAGATGCTTGAGTACTTACTTTTCCTTTTAACTACTGTTTTGAAGTGATGTCTTTATTAGAGCCTAAATTCCCATATGCATTTGAGTCCACATCTGAACTTCCTATTCTAATACACTGGTCTATTTATGTGCAACTTTAATCCTATTTTAATTTGTTAGCTTTATGTTTAAGGGCAGACATTTCTCTGGCCATTCTTGCTTTTAATTTTTCTATATGAACTTTACAACCATCTTGCCTTATAGAAGAGCAGTCCTTAAAATGATTTAATAAAATGACACTACATTCATAGATTAGCTTGCATTATTCTATCCTTCTCCATTCAGTCTTCCTTGTGAGTTGTAAAGTTTTCCTCAACTAAATCCCGCATGTTTCTTTAGATGATTTTTAGAAATTTTACCTTTGTTGTGGCTATGACCAGTGGATCCCTTCTCATTAAAACTGGTTGTAATTTGTATATATTAAAGCTATTGCTTTCTTAATGTTAATTTTATATAAATCAGCTTTTCTAAATTTTCTCACCAATTGTATAGATTTTCAGTTAATTCTTTGTGTTTTCCCAGAAGCCAATCCATATGTCCTCTCCCTCCTGTTTCTCACCCAGGTATCTCTAGAAGAATGCTCAGAATTTTTTGTGATAGTAGAAATTTTCTTGATATGCTTTTGCTGTTGATCTCTTTTATGCAAACTTATGTCATCTCAAAGTTCATGTATTGAAACCTATCACCTAATCAGATAGTGTGGTGATTAATTTGAGGTGTCAGCTTGGCTGAATTGAGGGATGCCTAGAGAATTGGTAAAGTATACTTCTGGGTGTGTCTGTGAGGGTATGAGCATGTTTCCAGAGATTAGCATGTGGGACAGTGAGCACAGTGGGGAAGACCCACAGTGACATAAGTAGCACCATCTAATAGGCTGGGGGCCCAGATGGAATGAAAAAGTAGAAAAAGGAAACTCATTGTCTTCTCACCTTTCTTGATCTTCCCTCTTTAGCAGGTGGATTTTCTGCCACTGCCACCCTTAAGATACCAGAATTGAGGTTCCTTAGTCTTTAGACTCAGACTTGCACCAGAAACTTTGGGTAGGGGCTGGTTTTCAGGCCTTTGGCCTCAGACTGGCCTTTCATTCTGAGGCTTCCAGCTTCTTGCACTGAGCTGCTACTAACTTCCCTGGATCTCCAGCCTCCACCCATTGTGGAAGTTTCAGCCTTTCAGATCATGTCAGCTAAACTAATAAAGTCCTTCTTATACGAATATATATTCTATTGGGTCTGTTTCTCTGGAGAACCTCAACAGATGATATTAAGAGCTAGGGTTAGGAGGAGGATTAGGTCATGAATATGGAGCCCCATTATGAGGTGGTTGTTGTTGTTGTTGTTGTTGTTGTTGTTGTTGTTAGGTTTCATCAATTCAGATCCAACTCATAATGACCCTATGTACAGCAGAGCAAAACACTACCCAACACTGTTCCATGTACATAATCTTTTTATGTTTGAGCTCATTATTGCAGCCATTGTGTTTCTTCTTATTTTGGATCATGCCCACATCAGCAAATGGAGATTCTAGGGTCTTTACTCCATTCCTGTCACTAAAGTCAACTCTACTTTGAGGAGACATCTCCTCCCCAGTCACCTCTTGAATCCCTTCCAGCCTGGGGGTGGGACTCACTTTCTAGCACTATATTTGACAGTGTTTCTCTGCTATTCATAAGGGTCTCAATAGCTAATTGTGCTGAGAGTAGGCTTCTGGGTCTTTCTGCTTAATCTGTCTTAATCTGGAAGCTCAGCTGAAACCTGCCCACCATAGGTAGCCCTTCTGGGATCTGAGATACTGGTAGCATAGCTTGCAGCATCAGAGCAACACACAAACTACCACAGCCTGACAAACTGGAAGACACATAAGGGATAATGGGATTAGTGTCCTTATAAGACGAGGAAGAGAGCCACCACTTGAATATACAATGCAAAGACAGCCATCTGTAAACCAGGAAGAGGACCTTCATCAGAGCCCAGTCATACTCGTATCTTGATCTTAGACTTCTAAATTTCAGGAATGTGAAAAATAAATATTTGTTGTTTAAGCTACCCAGTCCATGTTATTCTGTTATAGTAGTCCCAAATAAGTAAGACAGTCACCTAATATGATAAATTATATTTTAAAAAATCCCTTTTCTGAACTTTTTTTGGTGCATGTGGTGCTGAGGATCAAATCCAGGGTCTCTCATGTGTTGAGCCATTTTTAATGCCTAGAATAAGCCCCACATGATCTTTATATATTACACTTTTAAAGTGCTACCAGCTTCTGCTTGCTAATTTCATTTAAGTTGTTTGCATCAATTTTTATAAATGACATTGATCTATAGGTTTTAATATTTGATTTTTATTAGTCTTGTCAAATTTATGTTTACTTCATAAAATAATTTGGAAGCTTTCCTTCTTTTATAGACCCTGGAACTGCACTGTCCAATACAGTAGCCAATGGCAACATGTGGCTGTTTAAATTTAAGTTAATTAAAATAAAATAAAATAAAATTCAGACCCTCAGTAGAATGAGCTGCGTTCAAGAATTCTGAACACATACCTAACAACCACACTGGTCAGGGCAGTTAGAACATTACTATCATCACAGAAAGTTCTAACTCACAATGACTCTATTAAATAATTAATTTAAAAGGCAACCAAATTATCTATTCTTTAATAATATGATGTTTTGAAGGAACAGGACCTGGAAAAATGGTTGTATATCTTTGATGGAAATTACTGTCCTGTTTTTTGTACATTTTCTGGAATCAATTTTGAAAATTTATATGTTCCTAAAAAATTATCTGCTTAGTCAGTGTTTTCAAATTGATGTGAATAGAGCTGAAAACTCATGTTATGATTTTTCTAAGTATCTTTTAATCTACAGTTATTTCCTCATCATCTCTCATGATGTAAGTTACTTGTATGACCTTTCTGTTTTCTTGACTAGTTTAGGTTCCTGTATGGTTCTCAGTTATTCAATCAAACACTAATCGAGGTGTTACTGTGAAGGTTATCTTATAGGTATAACTAAAGACTATAATCAGTATAAGTAAGGAAGACTTTCCTAAAAAATCTACATGTGGCTCAATCTGTTGAAAGTTCATAGGAGCACAACAGAGCTCCTCCAAAGAAACTTGTGCATCACAGCTTTAGTTCATGCAGAGTCCCAGCCTGCCTTTCCCCATGGCCCACCCCATGGATTTCAGACTTGCCTAGGTGGTCCCATAATCACATAAGTCATTGTTTCTATAGTTGAACATTGACTGATATAGATTAGCTGTTAGTTTTTCTGTTTTATTAATTTATCAAAGGGACAGCTTTTCCTTTGTTTATTAATAATTCCTCACTTCCCTGCTTTCTAAATCATTAATTTTGCTTTTATCTTTCTTAATTCCTTTACTCTGTTTTCTACAGGATAATTTTATTGGGTTTTTAAGTAGTTTCTTGAGATATATAATTAATAAATTTATTTTCATTCTTATTTATTAATATACATTTAGAGATTATTAATATTGTTTGAGCACTGCCTTAGAAGTATTATACAAATTATAGTTATAACATTTTTATTAAATTTCCAAATATTCTGCAATGTAGGCTTGGATTTTTTTCTTATAGTTGTCACATAGAACATTTTAGTGTGTACTCTTAACTTTAAGAGGTGCACTTTGTTAGCATCTACTTGGTTCCTTTTGGATACATTCCTGCTTGATTTTCTCTGTGTTTAGAAGCCATGTAATCTGTAATTTGAAATTTTAGCTATTTCCTAATTTTTCCAAATATATAATTTATATTTCAGTTCTCATTTGCCTCTTTGCTTTCACCTCATTCCTAAAAACAGAAGGAAAATATCAACATTATGCTACTATCTTCAAAATGAAAATCTTCTTAAGGAAGTCAAATATACTGTTGAGGACCAGCTCAGCATCCAGGCAACAAAACATTAGAATTGAAAAAGTGTTTGCGAGAGACCAAAGCATCAAAAGAAGCAAATTATTTTATTTATATTACTATCTTTGCTTGGGAGTTATCTGGCCATGTGGATTGTATAAATTCAGACTGAAAACTACTGTAATGTGCAGGCGCTAAGGATTCCATTTTTAGGAGTGCTTTCCTTTACCTGACTGAACATTAAAACTCAAGTTCTTGTAATACTCATTATCTTAAGTTCAGAAACTCAGCAAGGATCTCTGGTCCTAGACAGTGCAATCAAGCATGAAAAAAAAATATATAAAGGCATCTGGATTAAAGAATTAAAGAATTAAAGTAAATTAAATTAAAGTATAGAACTGCTGAGTACTAGTGATTCTTCCCCTCTCCTAATAATGCACAGCTGTTTTGTGCTTTGGCATTAATCACTAGAATAAAGTCCCCAGATCTGCTCTCTAACCAAGTAGAGGATCTACATAAAGAAGGTGCCCATCTTAGGACTTTGGATGAAGAGAAAAGCAGAGGCCAGCTGGGAATAACTCTAACCTTTTCCACTGGCAAGATATTTTCTGCAGGACAACCAGTCACACCCAAGAGTGAAATACATTATTTTCTGCCACTACTGTAAATATTTCCCTTCTTGGTTGGCAGTGTGAGTCATCAGCTACGTACCCCTCCCTGCCCACATACACTACAAGGACTCCGATTCCTTGGCCATAGTAACCTCCCAGTGAGAATGGGTTCAGCAACTTGGGGAAGACTACTTTAAGGAGAATGCAAGCCGGAAAATTCTACCATGCCTGCAAGTAATGAAAAAGTAATAATTTCAAGACTTGAATAATATGTTGTTGTTGTTGTTAGGTGCCGTCGAGTCAGTATCCGACTCATAGCAACCCTCTGTACAACAGGGGAAACACTATTGTCAGTGCTTCTCTGCTGTTCATAGGGTTTTCAATGGCAGATTGATTTTTGGGAGGGGGTTGCCAGGTCCTTCTCCCAAGCCTACAGCTTCTGGTGTTCCCAGG